>JAVQJL010083981.1:0-26726 GCA_036024295.1 Nannoperca obscura
TATATATATATATATATATATATATATATATATATATATATAATTAACAAAATTGGACTGGCAAGGTTTCCACCTCACCATAGCATTATCCAAATGTATTGACAGCACTCTATTAGCAGGCTTCTGAGGATTGTTCGACCACCTTGTGTGGTGTCTAAATATGGCGTTGTATACCAGCAGTGCATTTTAAAGGGACAGTGAGGAGAGACGAACTCTAGCAGTAAATTTTCATTCGTCAGAGGCCATTGGCTGTGTCACACTGAGTGAAGAGGCAGGCTTGTGAACCGTGCTGCTCTGATCTATCACAGCCACACACACACACACACACACACACAATACACTCACGTGCCAAGCTATGCGGCTAAACAACTGTCATTCTTCTCGAGTAATCTTCATGAGTACAACTTCAATTAACACATAAAGCAAAGAGCTACTTTGCTTTATAAATACTTCTTAGCCTCCTCTTCAACTACAACATTGTTTCTGATATTTTTATATTAATTTTGCAGAAACATATGTGGCTCATCTAAAGAAATTGCAAATTGGTCTTTCATTTGTGCCCTATCCTTTCATGTTCTTCGTGTGCATGCCATAAATCACTCAAGATATACGCCACATTTTCTGCTTCAGTTACAGCAAGGGTTTGCAGCATCTTAAGCATTCCAACTACACACTCGGATCCCAATTAATCGGCAGTAAATCCTTATTTTGCACGGTTTGACAGCGTGAATTCTATCAAACTGGGTGACATACTTAGCCGGGTTCAAAAGGTAACATGTCAACTGGAGTGCTTTTCTTGCCAACACATTTTAGGCTTCCACTTGAGAGCGATGGAAGAATCATTAAACGAAGACCAGCAGAAAATATTTAGGGGGATTCAGAGATGCATCCCCTGAATAATTGACAAGGCTGCAAGTTTCACTGTTACATGCTGTCAGATCTGTAGAAAGCCTGATTGGAGGACTGCCCAGAGTTGGGACTCCCAAAAGGGAGAGAAGCTGCCTCTGAGGAAGGGTCACACATGGCCAACGTCAAACACCTGAGATTAGATCTATTCCCTCACTGAGCCAGTCTGCAGTTGCTCTATTTACCCTGCAATAACAGAATTTCATGATTTGTGCAAGGAATGATATTTTAGAAGCACCAGAGCAATGCCTTGAATAATTCCCTAAAAAAGTAGGCCATCTCAGCCAGGCATTATGGCCTTATGCTGTAGGTCTGACATATAAATCAAAAAAGAACTGTCCAAGTGATTTCAGGTAGCAGCAGGAGAAACATCTAGCACAGATGCTGATTTCATATATAGGGGACATTATCAGGCTCTACACATGAAAGCTCAGACAAGCGCTGGAATGTGATTAATTACCATAGCCCCTGCAGAGTTTGAATATAAACTTTATGAACCAAGCGAAATAAACCAACATAAACCAATGCTTGATAGGACAAGTAGGACAAAGTCTGTTTGGACACTCTGAGCACGAATGGTACAATCTTCTGAATACTTCATAACTTTTTATTTTCCACAAACAAATTAGTGTGAAAGTGTGACAACTAACCAATGAAAGCACAAAGTGCTGTGTCCTCTGCTGGGGTTCACCATATCTGCTATGGGGGCTGGCAGATCAATACATAAAGTATCACAACTATTGAAGTCTTGGTACTAGGCTAGAGTACTAGTGGCAGTACCATTGATTCCAGAATAAAAAGCATCCGTTTCATGGTAGATTGCATTCTGTGCACATGAACATTATAATGATGCAACATTTTACATACAGTGCATTTTATAGCTAATACTTCCATGCTATTACTTAGGTAAACATTTTAAAGTCTTTTACTTTGACTTGACATTTTTTACATTATAATATTGGTCCTTTTCCTTAAATTATGTGTCTAAACGGCTGTCAGTGAGGTACAAGTAGCACAAGAAGTGTTGTTTTAATGAGTTCCTTGGCCAAATGGAACTTACAATTCAGGGAGAAGATGCATATAGCGCTCCACTAGACAGAGGTCAGGCTTCACTACACTGCAATATACTGCACCTGTTTCCACTGTCACCATCAAAGTCTGTAATAAAACAGTGAATGTACGTTTAGCTCATATCTATGCGCACCTGCATCTGGGCAGATGGGGAGACCACACACATAAATCAGATTAGTAATGTGTCCTTGTCCTCCTTCACAACAGAGGCAGCCATTAATACTTCATTTCATCTCTGCAGTTGCGAGCCTTACTGGAACAAGCAAAGGTGACAGCCACACTGTAGCTGGATGAGACGCTAAAGGAGCTAGCTTTTTAAGATCCCAGCCTGCCCTTTGATTGACAGGCTTGGGATAGCAAACAAAGCTGTGCAGTTAGACTGAAGAAATGGGGGGGGATTGATCGACACATGGGCTCAAACACAAGGGACTGGAACCCCACAGGCTAACATGACTTTATTAGTGAACAGCAGGCAAAATATTACAGTGCTCCAACCTCTACTGTGTATGTTTTTTGTTCGTGTATATCAATTTTATACTGACTTCCTTTATTTGCTTGGGTGATGCATGTGTACACTTTGTGTCTCAGAGGTCATGGTGACACTGTCAGTAAAACAGAGTAACTGGCTGATCAAAGTAAATGCTTAAAAATCCATTAATTCTTTAAATACTCACATAAGTCATGAGGTGGAGGTGTGGATAATGTATAGAAGGCAGGTTAATAAAGGGTTTTTATTTCATCAGACATCTCACAAACATTTCAGACTGGACATGTGTATGCTTGATGATAAAAGCTAAAAGTAGCCTTGCTGTTTCTTTTACCTTGAGCGATCAATATGTGCCATAATAGGTAAGATTACTGGCTACTGGGAGGGATTTAGATATGTTTCTTCTTCTCTGCATTGTCCTGACTGACTCAATACTGATTTGAAGCAACATGGAAGATATTTATGGAAAACTGTGCTTCCTGTTTATCAGTCTCACCTTATGTTCACACTATTCCCAGCAGTACATTCACAGTGGGAGCTTCACAGTGCATCCAGATTATTCTGCTGTCTACTTGAGCAATTAGTTATTGATTTCCTTACTTGAGGATCTTGGTGATTGTTGACAGACAGACAGGGGACGGTTAACACGATCACAGATGTTCCACCCACTCGGCCTCGAGAACAAAATCAAAAACCACCTGCTTGAATGACAGAGGGGAGAAAAGCATTTGAAGCAAAGCACACATCTTTTGTAGCTTTGACTCTGAATGTCCAGCAGCTGCTTAAATAACTTAAGTATGTTCCCATGGAGACCACTGGAGTGTGTGGATATACTGTATGTTTACCAAACCAGGTATAAATGTTCGGATAAATAATTGATGAGTAAATAAGAGCACAGTTTAAAACCACATTTGGACGACTTACAAGACTTGAATTGGAATCACACTAAAAATCTAATATATTAAAACAACCCATGGTGGTGAGGATATCATTTGTCTGTGTTTAAGTGTGTGTGTGTGTGTGTGTATGTGTGTGCCCATGGGAGTGATGTGGGCATGATGGAAAGGAGGAGGAAAATAGAAGAAAGATAGAGACACAGAGAGAGAGAGAGAGAGAGAGAGAGAGAGAGAGCAATTCAGACAAATTAAACTTATTCGCTGATACCACAAACTGTTAAATATTGCAGCTACAGGATGAAACGTATGCGTTTATGAATATTTACCTGGTTGTGTTTTAATATTTGTCAAGAAATTGCTTTTATTTGCATTATTTGCTAAATCTATTTTAGCTTAAGGCCAACCAAAGTCAGCCTCACATGCTAGAGAAAAATTGTCATATAGCTTGAGAGATCCTTAGAGGATGCTCTGGATTCAATGTGTTTACATAAAAGTGCGTGCCATTTGAGACACTTGCAACCAAATGCATATCTGTTACCTCTGTTTCCCTGACAACAATCCATTGTGCTATAATCTAGGACTTTCTTGAGTACACCTCTAGGAAATGGATTAGACAAACCCAACCTAAACATACAAGTGCTATAGTTGTTTGAATATCCTTTTTTCACGTAATGTAATTTCTTTTGAACTGTTTACTTTGACACAGTTGCACCTTAAAAACTCAAAAGTGTGAGGGTCGGTTTGAAAATACAGGAAGGAAAACTTTAAGGTAACAAAAAGAGCTGTGCAGCCTGGCACAGTGGCAATGTAGTCATACAGCACACAAAAACTGTTTTGCTTAAGTATTTTGACCTCCAGAAGCATTCTGCAGAATGTGGTGTGCAGTTATAGCTGAATTGCTGAGGCAAGAGAACAAGCCATTATAATAATGAAGACTCTGTGAGCTGAGAGCATGCAATAACTGTCCAAATTGTGGTGTGATAAAACTTACCAACACAGCGGTAATATAACATGTACCACAAAATAGAGGGTTATAATATAACTAGATATTTAGGAGAGGACATTTATATAACTGAAGTTTCCCTACAATATTGGGTTGGTTTCTGATTATTTTTCTGATTTCTTAGCCCTCGCCTTGGCACTACCTGGTCCTGCTGTGGAGTCATTTCCAGCAGCGCCTGAGCCAACAGACTTAAAGAGGGAAATAAACTGACATGTCTTGCAGCATGTCAAACATTTAAGCTGTGCAGCAACTGCTGAAGCCATTAGCATTCGCCTATAGCAGACGTAAACTGTCATCTTATCTGGGCTCGTGTTTATATAATGCTTTTTAAAAAGAAATTCCTACTATATACATGCTCACATCCTTATCACTCACATATGGAAAGAAAGTTTGTTCAGAATCTGCAACCTACTAGTTGTTGATAGTTTAAGCCATGCAGGAACTGTTTGGAGGGAGAACAAGTACGCTAACAGGTTGCATGTGACACATTCTTAGGGACTATCCTGTCAAGCTGTCAAGTAACAAAGGACTGTTGCAATAACTATTGACTTCCTACATTAAATACCAGAGTGGAAATCCAACACTGGGTATTGATGAAACACTGCTGATGTACCTGACAATTCTGTATCAAGCCAGCACTCACAACCTGCCATTGCTAAATGTTTGTGGGCTCCTTTTATCTTGTGAGTGAGGAATTGACAATGTGTGCTAATGCACATACCAGCACCTCTCATATAATTTTAAATATGATCACTTAAGCAGAATCATATACATTTGTACATGAATTCCTCCTGGCAAGCGATCTGCCTGCATAGGCTATTCAAGAGACTATTTGTATCCTACGAGGTGCTGGATTACAGGATTTGCATTTTAAAGGGTGTCAGTGATGGTAGCTGGAGGAAATTGGCGAATGCAATTGTAGCAATGCAATAAAAGATCTGTGATGTCAGTCAAGCTCGGTAACCTGAATGACACACCTGCCCACCACAGAGTCTCTAATACCTACAACATGAGACAGGCTATTACCCTGCAGCACCGGCAATATTTATATCACATCCTGTGTGCATGTAAACGCAGCACCGAGCGTATACCTACAGCATGTATGTTTCAGTGCTAAGACATACCATGTCATAACTGAGAACAGGCCTTTCTCTTTTTGTACTGAGAGATTGTTTTCCTCAGAACTGGCAACAAAAACAACCAGTGCTGCAATAAACTAAGGATCGTCTGAAACCATTTTGCTTGTTTTATTTCTTCTTTTAAAGCTTTTATGTTATAATGCTCTAGTTAAACAGATTAATGTCCTGGCTGTGGGGTGAAATTATTCCTACAAAGTGCAGGGAAATTGCACTGGTCAAATTTCCCTCTGCACGCCCAAAGTGCAGCGATGGCAGGATTTCAGGAAAGAAATAATAGATTTTGTTTTGATCTCTAGAGCATGGAGTTGTCTCTCCCAGGGGCCTGCCAGGGTTAAACTCTGATCTGTACACTGTGACTTGCTCAAGGCTGTGTGTGTGTGTGGTGTTATTAAAAAGAAATATTGCTTCATAAAAACCCAATGTGCTGCAGCCATGACTCCTGTTAATGCAGAATGTTGCTGGAGTCTGGTATGTCTCTGGGAGGGGAAATGGGATTTCGTTTTTTCATCTGTCGACTGATTGCGAAGGTAATTAGTATTTAGCATGTGAACCCCTGACCCTCTGTGTCAAAGAGATTGAAAGACACATTGGAGAGAAATGTTTACTTGTATTGTTGCTTTGAACAATTCACCTCCTCTATGGATTGGAGTAATACACTTAGAATTGTGCTCAGTGTTAATATAGACTCCAGCATCCCTCCCGACTAGTCATTTGCAATGCAATTTGCAACTGGAACAGCCTGCAGTGGCCATCTGGACACGAGAGCACCGACAATGAACAAAGGACACTTTACCCTTGAGTCTATTGGTAGAAAGAAACGTTGAGCAAGCAGTTTTATTACTTAGTCTAAATTTCTGGAAAATAAATGTAGAGTTTGCTGCGGAAAGGAGTAGCTATTTTTAATTGTTCTCTTCATTCTTATTAATTGATAGTTTTACCGGTATTTAGATGCAACACAGACGCATACAATAGTATATAGGCTACCTGAGGATTTAAATCCTACTGTCGTACTGGCTCGCAAAGTGGAGAAAGGGACCAACAGTGAGTCTAAGAAACTTACAAAATGACGGGATGTTAGAATTAAACTTGTATTCATTGTATTCTTTTACCAGCCTACTTGCCTAGAGACAAGTCTGTTCAACAAAAATCCTCCCGTTGCTAGTGCTTTTTTGTTTTTTTTGTTCAACTAAAGACGCCTTGATGCAGCAGTGACTGGTATTCACAGTCCGCGGAGTTTCTGAAGTCCGGTAGATGGCAGTGAATGTTCTCAGGTAGGGCGCGTTGTGTGTGTGTGTGTGTGTGTGTGTGTGTTGCACAAGCGCTCCCATGTTGCGTAGTCTGGAAACCTGACGTGGAGAGCAGCCGAGCGCTGAGTGACAGAGTTGCGGCAGGGCAGATCCAGAAAGTGCCTGTGAACCGCGCTCCCGCCCCCCCACCACCCACCCCTGCTCGAACGCTCCTCTGCGGAACCCACGGAGTCGCACGAGACCGGCGACGTGTACGCCTACGCTCCGGCACCGGTCGACTGGCCGCGGGTGACCCGAGGATCCCACTTTTGACGAACACGCTGGGGCTACGCTGGCAGGAAAGGTGGAACTAAAACTACGTTCACTGACTGAGAGCGATGCACTGGCAGCATGGCCAAGTGGTTCAAGGAGCACCTAGGATTCAAAACTACCAAAGCACCCCCTCCGGCGCCTCCGAAACCGGACTACAGACACTGTCACACCGGCGTGCCCGGTGCGCCTGGCTACCAACAAACAAGCTCCGGGGCCACCTTCCCCAGCCCCGCTCAGCCGGACATCCTCGCTGCTTACAAACTACAAAAGGAGCTGGACTTCGAGGACCCGTACACTCCAGGTGGAAATATTTCATTTGGCACGAGCTTGAACACTGTGGGGTCACCGGATGTCAAGTATGTGTCACCGAAGCACCGACTTATCAAGGTGGAAACAATCGAAAAGAGCAGCCCGGCTCCGGGCGGCGGTGTCACGGTCGCCCAATCTGTTGCTGTGGGGAGCGTTAAATCTCCCACTTCACCTCCCGCGGACAGCGACAACAAGGAGAAGGTGGGTGAAGTTCAGGACCAAACATTAACATGAGTGTGTGGTCTGGTAGAGGGCAACGACTCCAGAGCTTCTTAACTTGCTTAGCCAATTGGCTGGTTTCTATAATTAACACTCTGAACCCCCCCCCCCCCCCCCGCAACACACACACACGCGGTTCTCTTTTATTAAGCTTACTAAACAAAATTAAAGCATAGTTTTCTCAAATTTAAATCATAGAATTACAGTTCTTTCACATAAAACCGCCCACTTTTTAAAAAAATCTTAAATTCAACAGTGTCTGTGTATGAAGCAGGTCTGTGCTACCCCTGAGAGCAATGAATCGTTACAACCGGCAGAACTTGTTATCACAACCGCGCAATGTCTGTCCACCTGTGTTGCGACATCCACTGGTGTCTAATAACTAACCTGCACTACAGGGAGTGCTGTGTGTGTGGGGGAGTGTTGACACATGGCGCAATATCCGAGCAGATATATGCCATTACAGCGAAATTGTGTGATCTCTTTCTTACTTTTTGACAGTTCACTCGCTGTAGAGTGCTGGTAAAGTCTGCTCTGCTGGCTGAAGCTGTTCCCACGTCTATCTGCAGCAGCAACAATGTGATCTAGACTCATACACAGTGCCTCTAATTGGACTTTAATCTAATCTCTTTTAACTAGACAGATCCATTTAGTGAATGTTCTTTTTGCAGTGATGGGGGGGGGGGGTTGCTTGTGATGGGTATAGGGCTCTCATATGAGCCTCTCCTGGCACAGTCCTCAGAATATCACAACACACTCGCTCCTCCAGCCTTCTTCACCTTTTGAGGATGGTCAGCACAGAGTGAATGTGGAGACAGACGGGGATAGAAGACATGTCAGGCCGCTCAGGAATTCGTACGCACATACCGGGGGTCATTTGGAGAAACCAGAGATGTTCGGTGCCAGTGGGGTTAAGGACATGCCGTGTGATGAGCGTGATCCCGCTGAGGAATGTTTCAGTGTCTGCGTAGCTCATGTACAGAGGAGAAAGCAGGGCCGTGTGAAAATACACACTGTGGACCACTGTTTCCTCCTCAGCTCACGCCTCAATCACGTCCGTGTGTTTCCAAAATGTCTGTGGTCATCTTGATTTCACCTTCACGTTACTTCCCCCCCCTCCCCCCCTTGTGTTTGCTTTGGCACCTGTCTTGTGACGTGTGGCGAGTTCACAGTTGGTTTTAGCTCAACCCTTTTATTTGTGCTCCACAATGTCTACAACCTGTCACAGGAATGTGAAGGGAGACTTTTTTTGTTTGTTTTTCGCCCCAGTTTCGATCACACGAAACACAACTGTTAGTGTTATCTATATTTCCCATATGGCTTCAACACAAAGATTTGGGAAAGCGTGTGAAGCTTCTGTGCCAATGTTTGTGTCAGCCACTTGTTTACCAGCATCCCTCGTGAACTTGGTATGCAGGTTTAATAATCATACCGCTATGTGCATGTGTTATCAGTAAAACAAGCAGGAAAACCAGAATTGACAATTCTCACCCAGCCGCTGCAGCTGTTCAAGCTGATTACACAGATTATAGTTGTCTCATGTTAATTAAAGCTTATTTGGATCTCCCACAGTCAGGAATACAGTTGCCTCTGCCCCTCCTCTTTCCCTCTCCATGTGCACATATGGCTTTAATAGACATGCAGATGATTGTATAGTATGGTTTAAATACCTCACACCTAGCAGTATGAAGGATGTTATGGATGAGCTAAATCAGTACTGACAGCTGGTGGGCTTAAGCAATATGTTGAGAGAAGGGTTTAAAGGTTTCTTGTCAGGTGCTGAAGGTTACTTAAAAATGGTGTAGCAGTGCAGAGGGAAGTTTGATGGAAAATAGATATTGGTGTTTTTTTATTTTTTTTTATTCCATCCGTTCAAATAGTCTCTCCTCTTCACACTGTCCACGGTGGTGTCTGCACACTTTCAGCAAACAGAAGATATCTGGAACTTGTGTTCCACCTTTAGAGTTTGTTGCCATTTATCTTACTAAAAAAAGGCTTCCACAGACTTGGAAATTGTCTTTGTGTATAATCCATCATAGCAATAAGCAAGCCCTAATTTGTTTTTCTAAAAGTTTTACACTTATTATTACGTTGTGCTGACTTGAGTGCTTTCGCCGCACGGCTTACTGTCAGACACCTGATCCCCTCAGGAGGAAAGGGAAGCTTGCAGCAGGGATACCTTCACAAAAACATGTTGCCTTGCAGTGTTTGTTACATTTGTTTTGTTTCAGTGGGAAGTTTTTCTTCAAATATCAAAGAACTGAGAGCATGTACACACATTATATATCTATTTCTTAAATACTGAGTAAAGTATTTGCAGAATAAAGTCACCATGCTCCTAAATAATTACACTGTTGCTTCGAGTGTTGTGATTCTTTCTGTCCAAACCTTTGTAAGGATTATCCTACAGGATTTTCTTTCTAACTGTGGCTGGTTGTGATGATTGGTTGAGGAGCTCTCCAGGTGACACTTTTTAAGGTGCTGTTAATGTAGGATTGTCCCACTGTATAGCCACTGGAGGATGTGGGAGGACACACTGTTTGCAGCATGTTTTTAGATGCTCTCCCTCCAGGCTAGTGTTGAAAGTGAGTTGAGTTCAATATGTGTTCTTGTTTGCGGGATGCTTCATGTTAGAACTGTTTTACATATACCTTTCTCAGGCATGTATTTTTCACAAACTAAGAGAGACATCTAGGCAGTGTTTAAAAAAAAAAAAAAAGATAAGGTGTATTTTTGGCTTGTAGCTCAAACATATACTCACACACATACATGGACATTAGTGTGATAGTAAATGGGGTCAGTAGCTTTCATCTTTCTTACTGCACAGACTAAACGCTGATAGCTGGAGACTGAGCAAAGAGCAAGTGTCTTAGAAGCACTGCTTGGTTACATTGATGTTTTAATTACTTGACTCATGAATGCTAATTATATCACTGCTTACCTAATGCCTGAAATGCCAATAGCAGCATTAAGTAAGTGGATTTTTCTCCAGGCCTTTTCTATTCACCAGGCTTCCACATGGAAAACAGACAAAGAAGTATTAATATTATATACTATATGTGTTCTGCAAGATAGAATCCTATTTCATCTCACAGTATTCTTATTCTGTGTTTTTTTTGTGCCAATCATTATCTAAGAGGAATATTAGATTATTCAGAGGATTTTCATTTGGAGTAGCTCTCTTCATATGGAACTTTATTTTGATGCAGACTGTTAACTTGTGGGTGTGAGGTTTCAAGGCATTGTGATGTGTTTTCTTTTTAATGATGCCAAGCCCTTCATGGTAGAGTGAGTTGAGGGAGATGATCAATTATCATCCTTCCTTGGTGCTAATTAAAGGCCTCATCTCCGAGCTCATCGCTCTGCTCAGCAGTAACCGAACTTCTCTCAAAGACGCGCGAAAGTGATGACGGGGCTCAACTCGGAACTCGTGTAAACAAAAGCGGTAGTGCGGAGCTGACAGGCTGCGACATCCTCGCGACGCGCAGCCCGTCATCATCAGTATCTGTCTGTGCACCTGGGAAACTGCTGTTCCAATCTAACATTGGCTCCTTTTATAGCTTGTGGCCCCTTTGACTGAGTGATCCTATGAGCCAGCTTATCTATCTATAGAGCGCTGCAGTTGGATCAGAAGCCTAGACAGTTGTTGGATCGACACATTCCCTCCATGCTTATTTTTCTACATCCCTGCCATGCATCTTTTTACAGGAAGTGGAAAACCATTGTTATCAAACTTGTGTTTTTTATTAGTTAGCAGGGTATCTCAAAAATGAGAGAACAGCTTTGAGTGAAATTCTGTGGATCGTTAGGAGACGTGATAAGATTTAATTCAGTTCAGTTTTATTGATGTTGAGCCAAACCATAACAGAAGTTATCTCAGGGCACTTTCATATAGAGTAGGTCTAGACTGTATTCTTTATATTATTATTTACAGAGAACCAACAATTCATTCATTCAATTAATGTTTGTTGTCCTCCTTCCTTTTGTCCTTTGCATGCTTTTGAGCCCATTTGGATGCGAAGCCTACTGATCAGACTGAGCTTGAGATTGTGCACTGCAGCGTCCTCGCCACCAGACACACCTTCCACAGTCTTCTAGCGTGGGTAGATCAGGTTTTTTTGGCTGGCCTGCAGATTACAGCACCTGTAGAGCATGGCTGAACTCGACTCGGCTTCATTTCCCCACAACCTGAATATCTTCGCTTGGCCTTTCACCCCGGCACTCCAGACATCAGTGGAGTTTTTATAAATGCGTCCCACCGGCCTTTCACGCTCTCATCTCTGCCAGTGATAGGAGAAATGTCAAGCACAGACGTCAATATCACCTGGGTCTGTGAGAGTGGTTTTCTTCAGGGAGCCAGAAAATGGATGAAAACATCAGAGCCCATCATGTTTTGTTATATCGCCGCGTTTAAGTGCAGTTGTCTGCCTTTCTGTATCAGATGGAGGCTGACGAGGTTGATAGCAGGCCCCGGCTGGATGTCAGAGTGCTGCAGGATGTGCTCTTGCTGCTCTACAGTTACACAAACCTGTTTTTATTTGTGCTCTTTGACGACTTTACACATCTGGACCTCCCAAGCAGAGTGAATACTTAAGGAAATTTCCGCTGCTGTGACAAAGTGAAAGCCAGGTTGAAATAATCAACAGATTAGTGTGAAAGCTGTGTTGTGCATCATGTCTTGGATTATGCAGCTGTTGTTTTTCTTAATCATGCTCATTGGTGACAAATGTGTTACTGCCAGTGGTGGGCAGCTTGTGATTCACATCTTCAAGTAAGTAGATAATTATTTTGATAATTATGATTTAAATTGTGTAAAACAACTTAAGACCATGCGTTGCTATGGCTACTCTGACTCATACCAGTAAAGTCTAGCCTGTGATATTGTTGTCATGAAGTGCCAGGCATGATTGTGAGATTCTTTGTTTCCAGTTTGACCCCCTCTTCACTGAGGTGTCAAAGAATGCCATGCATTTCCTGAAGTATTTTAAGCATCTAAAGCATTTATCAAAGTCACCCCGGCTAGTTCAAGACTACGAGATATTCTGTTTTAATTACGCACTGCTCACAATACAACACATTGTTCTTTTCATGCCAAACATATCTTTTACTTATCTTTTTTATGTTTTAATGTGCATGACAAGAGAGTGCCACAATGGTTTCCTGTGACCTGAGTAAGAATCCTGGAAGGGCATTTTAAAAGGAAGGAAGGAGCACAGAGCCCTGCGGCGTACACGTTTAAGCCCCACCTTTATGGGGCAGGATGAAATCATCCTGTAGTGGAGGACACGCTGGAAGCCATAATGCAATGGTTATTCAATTGAGCACCGAAAGGTTCGGCTTTTCAGCAAGATATAATTTTGGTGAATCCGCAAATCCTATTACATTTACATGACGGCACTGTAATCCAGCGCCATTGAGTGTAATAACTAGTCATGGTTAGGTTTTATGTACAAGAATCCCACCACATGTGCTTGAAAGTTATAGGTCTTTTAAATGATGCCCTTTAGCCATTGTTTGCTTATACTTTCCCTCCATCTGGGAGCCTTCTTTCCAGTTTAAAGAGTCCCGATGGAGCCTGTTGTGTTTGTTGCTCGATTTGCTTTTTCTAGCTTTGCACCGGAACATCAGTCGCATGATTCCACCAGGTCACAATTAGCCTGCAGACTACTGCTGCAGCTCCGGTCACTTGGGAGTTGTAGACACATGGCTCTGTTTTGTTTAATGACAGTGTGTGTGTAGCTGAGTCTAGAAGGAGGGAGTCCTGGTGGGCAGGCAGATCGTCACACACCGATGTAAAAAGAAACAAACTGAGCCTGAAGTTTGCATACCATCTGAGGCACAAAGGGAGAATCTGCATGACACATTGACTTTTTTGCACCGTTTTTGCAAAATCAGTAGCTCTGCCCTCTTTTTGTCAAAACTATGCAAATTTCAGCTGTAACCAAATAGTTATTTTTGCATCAAAACACAATCTACTGTTAAGATCATAGAGATTTGATTTGCCTTTTTTGATCTCCTTAGTATGAGTGCAGGCTGTTGTTTTTGTGTCACACTGCAGGAGGCAGCCAGACTTCCGTCTTGCAAACAGAGCTGCCCTGTGATCTGAATGCCCACCAGGAAGCTGCACTTCCATTTCTTCTTAGTGGGATTCCAGACTTTCATTTCATTCTCTGAATGACAAATGTGTCTACCAAATGATTGTGGGTCTGTTGTAATGCTGCTCAGAACTGTGATTTACTCACAAGAGGTCACACTTCACAGATTTTATTTTTAACAGTTAAAAGGAGCTGTTATTGTGATAGGAACATGGGTAGAGAAAGCAAGCCACTATCTGCAGTTGTTTGGTGGAAAATAAGGAATGGCTTGGTTGCTCCAGGATTAAGGAAGTACTCCCTTCCTGACAGGAAGTGTTTACAACTTGGTGACATTCCCTTTTTAACTTGACAAGTCTGTGCTCGCCCCTCTGTGTGTAGGCCGGGTGTTCTGGCTGCTGCTTGTTTGCTAAAATATAAGCAGGGTTAATGTCCTCGGCGGTGTCGACATGAGCAATCTAGATGTCGAAAATAGTGACAAATGGTGATGGCACATAGCTGTTGCGTGCTCCACTGACTGAGGGCTCTTTGTGGCAACAGACCGGTGATTGTCCCTCACCCTTTCTAATACAGCCTCTCCAGCCTTTAGCTATCCTGCGCAGAGAGGTGGGAAGCCACACAGCAGCCGTATGGGACTCCACCCTGCGTGCTCGCTCTTTTGTCAGTGAAGGCGACGTGCTGGAACGTCAGTGCATCCTCATCACAGAGAGGCTATCTGAGGCCACAGAGCTTCCGATCAAGACGTACTCACATTACAAGCTGTAGCTTTGTTTACAGCCCAACTGCAGCTTGTTTTTTCTCCCTGCTCTATAAATCACCCTTCCAAAATCAAAGCCTCCGTCCCAGTGGATCTCCTCATGTTGTTTCATGAAGCCCTATTTCCTAATTATGTCACTTTTGATCTCATAGGAGCCATGATAAAAAAATAGTGTTTTTGCCAGTGCGTTGTGGCAGCAGCGTCACATTATGTGTCAGGAAACTTGTGTGTTTGACGAGCAAACTACTTTATTATTCCACTTTTCAGTCTCAAATCCAAAAAACAAAAAAAACAAATCAGTGTTTCCATAATTGTAGCTGCAGTGATGAGGTAAATTATTGTAGGCCAAGTTGAGGTCAAATCGCTCATTCGCATGGGATTATCATATTTTATAATATTGCAACATTCCATTGTAGCACCTGAATTATTGTCGACTCCTGTGCCGCACCACTAACTGTATGTAGCAGGAACACTGCCAATAAATCTATCACAGGGGGATGGGGGTAGAGGAAGGAAATTGGATTTTGTCAAGCGTGTCGTCAAGTACTTAATCTTGAAAATCTGTCGCATATTAAGAGCACCTTCATAGGGTGCAACCCACTGCCTCCTCTCCTTTCTCCACTGGAGGCCTTAAGTGGCTGCGTGGAGTGTGTTTCAATGAAGGAGGTGCTTAGGGACAAGTTTGGGTGCTTTTGTGTCTCACTGTCTTGGGTGCTATAAGAAAGATGCAGTCATTCATCAGGAGACGAGGGCAGCCAGAGTAGCAATTTACTGAAAAGTAAAGTTACACATTCAGCCACTTAAAATTGTGAAAACGACTACGTGATTTGTTCAAGCAAAGAAAGGAACGGGTGGGGGGGGTGAGGGGTTTAGTTTTCTCTAAGTGAAGTTTAGGCAGTTTGTTTGTGAGGTCCCAGAGGTGGCACGTAGATCACTTAGCAGCTCATGTGGATCTTTTTTACATAGTAATTCTAAACCATAGTTTTGACCTGTTTGACCTTTTTTGAATTACAAATTTCAGCATATCAAATCCTGACAGTTAGGGGTTCTGCTTCAGCTATTCAAAACACGCTTTTGTTTAATGTGTCCATAAGCAAAGATACCACATTTACCACATTTTCTGGACATCGTACAATCCAGACACTTGTGACTCTGAATAGAATTATTAGAATGAGAGTTAACTTCTGGATTGGGTGGTTACCAGTATAATGTTTGCTTTCTGTATCTGAGGACTGAAATAGTGTAAAGAGGCATTTTGGGAAGCTACAATGAACCTTTAATGGCTTTTTAAGGCGCTATGGGACAAAAAATAACATCCACGCAACAAGGCCTCTGCACTACGAGCGCAGTACTGGATAACTCCAGAAATGATGTGATGGGATTCTGTTAAACTGCATAGTAATGTTTAGGAAAGGATACTAAAGGGATAAAAGAGGCAAACGATCTGCTGGTGATTCCAACTGTGTGTGGACAGACTGCTGCTCAGGGATGTTGAGGATATAGCGTGAGACACAGGTAGTTTTCCAAAATAAAATATTCCTGCGGAGCTTTGCTAGAAAAAGAGTCATTTAAAATATGATGTCAATTCTTTTTACAGCTGCATATGTTCTCCTCTGGTCTCATCTGTCATGACTTTATGACAGATGATTTCATCAATGGAACATGTTTATTTTCACTAATGGGCAGACCTCCCTAGCTATTTGTAACTTCTTGCAGGTCAAGGAGTTTTAAAACTGTAATTTCTAAGAGTTCTTCGTGATTGTCTGGGACCTCATTTGTAGAGAGTGAAGTTCTTTTATGTCTGATTTGAACAAGCACTGATAATGAACACTGGCCATCCTATTTTGATTGAGACCTAGTCCACTCTCTGTCCCGTTTTACATGTCATAAAAGCCTCATATTCCACAGTTACCCTTACTCAAAGTGGCGGTGTTGGGACTTTCCAGGTGCACATTGTGTGTTCTACACCCCTTTCCATTCAATGTGGTTCTGACTCCACTATTTTATGCATTGCTGATGAAGTGTGCTGCTGCACGGTATTAGTGTTGCTGCATCTGGAGGCATTCCCATGCAAACTGTGATCAACAGGCTAAATCGGTTGTGCCAAAATAACCAGCTTCACCCCGGCTGCCGTGCGAAAGCCGCCCCACATGAGTAAGAGTGCAGAGATCTGAAGAACCAACATTTAATGTGGTCTAAATCTTAAAGGGGTGTGTGTGTGTGTGTGTGTGTGTGTGTGTGTGTGTGTAATAAATAAGTCAGCAGCCAGAAGTGAGCTGTTCTTTGAACAGCGCAGATGTCGCTGAGGGAGACACATGTGAAACTGATGGACTGGCAGAGTGGAATGGTAAATCTAATCTTCAAAACTTATACAGTAAAAGTATATGTCGCACATACTGTAGACTCTCCAAAGCCTCAGCTTGCTAATGGCAGCTGAACATTTACTTTTGTAGTGATAGGAAATATATGTGTTTACCTAACCCTTTTTCTGTTTTCCAACGTATCATCAGTTCATACATGTTCTGAAGAGGTGTAGGCATGCTTTTACCTTGTCTGTGAAATTAGTTTTTATTGATTCACAAGGATGAGCATGTTTACTAACGCTGACTCGCTGCACTTGAATAATTCTCCAATTAGATAAAAGCAGAGCAAATGAAAATACCTGGAAATAAACAGAATTATTGTTTATCTCAAGTGAAGTGCTCTTCATTGGTGCGTGGACTGCAGCAGCTTGTGACTGATTGTGAAAAGGCGTCTTTATAGCAAGTCTAATAATTTGATTAGCTACCTCTGCAGACTCCTAAGTAGGCCTTTAGAGCAGGCACATCACTTCTCCGAGCTCACGGAGAGGCAGAAGCTCAAGCAGCGGCCGCGTTTCTTAGGGAACGTTTCAATAAAGTTTCATTAATGTCAGGTCTTTATGGTGGGAAATGCACTCCTGCGCTGTTCCTCCTTCAGAGGCGAAGCCAGTTTTCCGTCTGTGTAATCTGTTTGGGAGATATAGAACCCATAGGCCTCAGTCTTCACAAGGGGCCCAATGAATTGTAACCAGATTTGCGCTCGCTTCTTAGAAACACGAAAGTATCTTATTGATAGTAACTGCATTATGTCAACAGAGGAGCTGTGATCATTTTAGCTTAAATAAATTGCCTTGAGGGAGTGTTTCTTGCCAGTATGTTCCTTCTAGAAAACTGTGGCCAAGTTATCTTGGGATGACTGCACACTTCACACACGGCATTCATCCTCTGTTTACAGACAAATATATGGTGCAGGAGCTATCAGCAGAGGCACCGCAACGAGGCTCAGCTTGCTGAGTTTGGCTTTTACACCAACATTTGAACATTTTTCCCTCCAACAGGAATCAACATATTTTATGCATGGCAGCTCTCTTCTGTGGTAAGATAAAACAAATTTGGTGTTTTCTTTTTTGGTTACACTGAAGAACAAAAGAGCAATAGCAGCAACAAAACAAGCCTTTTGAAATGCCTAATTCAACTGAGCTGCAAAGCACTGAGTTGTATTAGGTTATCAGTGGTTGAAATCCCTTGTGGCGTGAGACATAAATCACACATGTCAGTCCTTTCTTCTTTTTTTTTCTTCTTCTCCTCCCTCATTCTACAGCCTACGGACTTTTCTGGCAGTCTCAGGGGGGCTTCAACCTTGACAAGCCCCTGTCGCATTCAATCTTTTCTGGACCAACCATGACATTAATGTCAGATTCCATATCTGCACTCATTCAGCAGTGAGTGAGACTAGTTTTTTTTTTTTTTTACCTATGTGTATGTGTAAAGGTGTTTATCTGGTTGTCACCTGGTGAAACCATCAGTTTGCTCTTGTATTGCATTTGCTTCATGGTTCTAAAATGCCAACGCTGGACATGTAGCTTGCTCATACAAAGAGAAAAGTAGCAGCCTGTTTTCTAATTATCGTAACCAATTTCCCAGCCGTGTTCAAATTTGTATTATTTTTCTCCTGATTATCTGATGAGCCAGCCAAACACACATTCTCTCTCCATAAAGAGTGCAAGATGAGGACTGCAGCCTGTATTTTCTCACTTCTAGTGGAACACCGAGGCCCAGTAGAATTGTAATCCTGCAACCTCTAGCATCGTCGAACATTGAGCCAAAGTGGCAGGTGCCTGTTATATTCTCCCTCCTTCGCTAATTTTCCACCTCTGTTCCCACTGATTTGAAGTCAGCTTCAATGCCTGAGAGCCGCTGTGCATTTCAAGAAGTCTGTTGCGAGCTGCCAAAGCTCTGGCAGGTGTAAGACATGGCCAGCCTGGGATCTGAACTGCGGAGTGAAAGTAATTGAGTGAGATCTCTCTCTATGCTGCAGACCATTAAAGGACCCAGCCACCACGGGGACATGGCCTAAGCCTGTGAGGTGGCTTTGTGAGGTTCATATAGGCTTACGGTGCGGCTTAGCAACGACCTGACGTATTGAGGCACTCCAGCCATGTGCCGCTTTTGCTTTCATGACAAGTGTGGTTGGCTGCAGTCCTGACACACCCTGGCATGCCACAAGGCAGATGGTGGGTCCCCAGGCGCCGCCGCCGCTCTCTAGCACCCCTCTCCTCGAAACCCCGTGCTCCTCCTGCTGTCGAGTAGTCATTAGTGCAGTGGGACAGGAAGGACACATTGGAACAATTTCGAAATATTAACCACCTCCTCCACCCAAACGTGAACTAGGCTGCAGTGGCTGGGTGATGTTGATCTAAACAAATCCCCAGATGTCCAGGAAGGATCTGTGTAGGCTAAAGTGATTAACTGCTGATGGGTGACAATAGAAAAATGTAGTGTACACATTACTGATTTGTAAAGGTATGAATGTGACACACAGGGTGGAGCTAAGTATGACCATGCAGCTTAGAAATTCCCTGTGATAAAAAGATACTTCCTAAACAAACATCTCCTGTTAGTCATCTACCCTACTGGCGTAATGTTGAGGTATGTAGAAACACATTTGCCCAATCATTCAGAAAGTAAAATGGCAAGAGGCCACTTTTTTCTACCATAGCCAGCTTCGTTAAGTTTCACTTTTATTCAACAGACACACAGGCTGGAAACTGGTTTGTCATCAGCCTTATTTTGCTTTTGATGGGAAAAGAAAAGTTGACTGTTGCTGCTGAGTGGAATAAGAACATGAGCCAGGTGCTGAAAAGAGCTTTTACTGCCCAGCTCTGAGCTAAATATACATGTGTCTGTCAAATATAAATCTTTTTTTGTAGATTTGGACACGGGGGCCATAATCAAGATGTTCATAGTGTTAACATCTGTAGATGTGTTTCTTTAAATTGGACCAACAGCATTTGCAGTGAGACATGCTGATTATAGATACTTCCTAGTGTGGTTTAATTGCATCTTGTCTTGTTATGTTTCAAAACAGACTATTTGTAAGTTAGAATTATGAAAAAGGGTAATCCAAACTACTGGCTCAGCCTCTGCAGAGGTAATGTTAAAAGAGCACAAGCACTTGTGACTGATTGCCGATTCCTGTTTTGTTTTCAGAGCACCCGCAGGCCTATTAGAGTTTGATTTAGCCTGATTTTGATTGTTTGGGATGGCAAAACATTGGAGTTCAAGCGAAGTGTTTTACATTCTCTGCCCTCCAGTACCATGCTACTTTAGACATTACCAAACCAAACTTACCCAAGCCATAAATATCAATCACTTGTGGGCAGCAAGGCTGTTTTTTTGAGTCTCAAATGCAAGCTTTGGTTTTTATCTGTGATTGCATTTAATCCAAAGTCATCACTCAGCCTGATGCTATCACCACGTGCCCCGCCCTTTATTTGTCTACTACATACAACAGGAAAGGCAAAAAATGATGTCATATGTTTGGAGTGGCTCCACACATAACTCAATAAGTGACTGAGCCATTATTTCCTGAAAGATGCCCAAACATCCTGTGGCTCATGAAGGTGCATGAAATGGTGAGCTGTGCTAAACACTGGAGTGTTTTATCACATTTGTGGGCTATGGGAACAAACCTCGAGCCACTCAGTACAGTATGTGGGCCACAGACAAAGGACACTGGCCTCATTTAAGCCTCCCATTCAGGTGATTCATATGGGTTTTTTTTTGTTACTTATTCTCGGGTTTGGGCTGTGTTTGCTGTGACTGTATCTAAGGTGGGTTTGGCACACGCTGTGATTACTGATGGCTGAGTTCCTATGCAACAAGGTGCGAGATGAAACTGTGGAAGCAATGCTTCATTTGCAGAGAGTTTTCAGGGTCTCTGTGGCTGCAGAGATGTTGCTTATCTGAATGACTGAATTTAAATTTTAACTTGTGGGAAATATGTGTATTTGTGTGGCACAAAAACAAACCAGGACAATGTTTGTATTGGCTTCCCCCCCCTGCTTGAATTCACAGAAGCAAAACATTCGACAAACCCACAATTATGCCGTGGCTGAAAGAAAAGTCCTACTTATTTTCCCCAAAACAGATGGATAGAGAATATTGAAGAAGGCTGATTTAACACACAGTAGCTTCTACAAAACACATCCATGGTACTTACTTCCTTTGCTATTATTGCCTAATCCATGTATAGAGATGATCTGTGCAGGAATGTACCTGCCAACATTTCCCTGTCACTAAGCGGCTTACGAATTATCCCTAGTCAACTTTTTAGCATTTAACACGGATACTTTTCAAGACATCGTAAAACAAAATCTGTCTGTGTTAAATGACACCTGACCTCGATCACTACTGTATAAACGTGGGTGTTTCCCAGCTGAAGAGAAATCGCAGAGTTGGAAGGGTATATCTGTACATTTTACTTGCTTCCCTGAGGCTTAGCAGGTGTGTGAGTGTGATGTGATATGTGTGTGTGTGTGTGTGTGTGTGTGTGTGTGTGTGTGTGTGTGTGTGTGTGTGGGGCACTCTCACGGGTGGCCTGCATATGCTGTTAGTTTCTGGGAAGTGTGCTGTGTCTGTGGCAAAGATGGACAGTGGTTGTTCTCAGGATAAGCTGCTGGTTAGTTGGAGGCAGAGCGTGGCGGGCATGAGGTTCGGTCCACCTCCAGTCTGCCCTGCCCCAGGCCCCATCCACCAGATGAGTGATGAGCTTGTTTATAATGAGACCAAATTCCTTCCTGTAACACGTGACTCATAGGGTGTAGTGTAGTCATGTCCGTGTTTACATGCTCTCTTAGGTGTACGTGAATGATTTCTTATTTGTTTGCAGCTCTTTCCTAAAATGTTGCCAAGTTACAGAACATGTGGTGCCCTTCTCCTCTGCCCACTGATTGGCAGGAGTAGACTGTCAGGAGCCCTCAAGAATTGAAAAGCAACATTTTCTAACATCTGGCCCAAACCCCTGCAGTCCCCCCCCCCCCCTTATTAGATCCAATGTCCGAGAAGACAGATGGCTCAGATGGGAGTTTGTTTCCTTTCAAGGGGAACATCTTTATTTTTGAAGCGGTGTCTTGGTAGATGAAGCAAACATTTCAAGGAAACAAATATCCCTCCCCAAGGCACCATAGCTCTGCTCCCTAAAGGTCTGAGCTGTATTTCTGGGTCTCCGGACGTCCACCTAATTGCCATCTACTGCACAAAATGCTCAGCAAAAGAGCAAGACTGCAATTAGCCGTGACTCACTGCCAGCTCGCCATAAATCTGCAAAATTGTTTCTCTTCAGAAAGTTGAGCAGTTGTGGTCTTCTTTTCTCTACTTTTTAAATGTAAGCCTGTCACTGGGCTATCATATAATTAGGCAGACCAGCAGTAGCAGAGAGCGTGCTGTAAGGCTAAAAGCTGAGCCATTGTGGTGGTGTGCTGAGGCATACGGAGGTGGGGTGTTATTTATGTGTTTCTCACTTTATCTCCCGGCCTGCCTCGGTGGATATCACTTGGTTCTGTCCTGGGTCACAGCAGTATCTGCCATACAACTCTCCTGACACCTATACCATGTTGTAGTGTTCAACAGAGCAGCAAAATGAATTCCTCTCTTGCCGCTTCACTTTTTTCCTGTCCTCTATGTCACCTTTCCTTGTGTTTTTTTTCTTTTTTTCTTCTGCAGCTCATTATCCTGGAAGACTATGCGGACCCTTTTGATGCTGAGCAGGCTGGTGGCACTCAGACCAGCACGGAAAAAGTGACAACCGAGAACGATGGCTACATGGAGCCATATGAGGCCCAGAAGATGATGGCAGGTAGATCAACACTTTCAATCAGTTTTGTGTCACCCAGCTACACGTATCTACCCCCACACCTTCAGTAATTGAAGGCCAATAAGTGATTTGCGTCTTTTCTATGACTTCATATTGTATGGAGTCATATCTTAGTAGAGTATTAATTAATATGCAGTGGGATTTGGCCATATGTTTAAGTCAATGAAGAGGCTCTGTCGGCATAATACCGCTTTACATGACAGGTGCAGCAGAGGAAAAACGACCTGCATGTAAAGATGTCGAAACATTTTCAAAATCAGAGACTTAATTTAAAATTTAAAAACACACCTCAGAAGTATAGGACCAACAAAGAAAGAGGTGTTTCTTTTATTCAGCTGAACTGTGTGCATGTCGAGATGGTCACTTGCTGGGATTTCCAGGAAGGATCTTTTTTTTTTTTGACAACAATAGCTGTGTGTTAACACAAGAATTCAGCCGAACCACATTCTCCACACAGCTTTGTCACAGCACACATTCATTCTGTGGCTTCGGGAGCACAGCAATGGCAAAGAACAAAGAATGTGCAGAAGGAGAAGAGAAATGATGAAAAATGTGGAGCAAACAAAACATGTGGCAGCTGTTTTCCACTCTTAAACAGACCTTAGTACCTCAAATGAATGTTACAAAAAGCTGATGTTTCTGGAACATGGATGACTACAGGATATGAGTATTAAGGCCTTGATATACTGACATTCCATCTACAATATACCGCTACCTCTCACCCCCCCCGCACACTGTACGCTTATAAACACACATACACACACACTTGCTCCCATTGCTCCCACAACGTCAAGACTTGAATGTCTCTGTCCCTCCTCAGCAATTTTCTTTTAATGGGCCTCCAGACAATCTCTTGTTTTCATCTGTCTTACTGGTTTGACCTCTGGTCCAGTCATTGCCTCAGCTGAGTACAAAAACTCAAGATTTATCGCTTCTCTCAGGTGAAGGAAGCTCTAAAGAAAAGAAATCGGAGCAAGGCTTTTGTGGTATGACTTGAACTTGTTCAAGGTTTTCTGGCACGTTTTAGACGTCTCGAAACAGTTCTGCGTTTGGCTGTATTGACAAACTAAACTGTGCTGCCAGCAATGGTCTATTTGATCTAATGAAGTCTTCAGGTCTCAAAGACAGGAGCAACCAGAACCTCCAAAAATAAAAACATCTGAAGTGGTGGTGTTTCCAGGCTGCCTGCTTTTATCCATCATATCTATTGATTTTTTTTTCTTTCTGTTGTTTTGACTGAGCTGGCAGGGCGTTGTTTTAAATAGAGCTGTTAGTGGATTTCTTTGGCTCTACTGTCATCCTTTTAATATTCATAATGATCCATGAATTTATTCCATGGATGAGTGGTTTCACAAAGCACTGAATAATGCACCCCATTCACATATGCAGGCACATAGGTAGAAATGCCATTATTTGAGGAGGGCGAATTTAACATATTTGATATATTCACCAGCAAACAGGGCAATTATGGGAAATGATCACAAACTAAGTCCATCAAATGTCTGACAAAAGTAACTCTGACAGGCCATATTGATGACTATGGATTAGAATGTAATATAAATCATGCCTATAGCACTATAATACATAATAATGACTGTGGAAAATCGATGGGTATTTTTTGTTACTGCACCAAAAGCTCACATTTTATTTTTTTGCTGTTTCAGAGAAGTGTAGCAGTAGCAGGTAGTGTTGCTGATGTTATTTCAACATCAGTGTATCCAGCGTAGAAACACCCAGCATGAATGCACTTTTTTGGCAACACCTTGCTCCAAATTCACACAATTACATATGTTCACACTTGGATGCTGTCCAGTTCAGCCCTGCTGATGCGGCTGGGGGTTAAGCGCCTTGCCCAAGGGTACCTCAGTGATGCAACGAGGGTCAGGAACTGCTCTTTCACTTTCTGCAAGGCCGGATGCAAACACTAATACATCAGTATACTGACTATGGATATAGAATAATTGCTGCATCTCTCATTCTGGCAGTATATTGGTCAGGCAGAACTGCACACTCAGAGTTTAGCTGGCTAAAAAGGAGAGAGAAGAGAGGAACCATTAAATGGGCTGCTGCACTGAAGCAAAGAAAGGACCAAACCACTCATGATAAGCTAGAGGCTTGCATCTCCCTCTCTCTCTCTCTCTCCTCTCTCCCTGTCTCATTCTGTCACTATTGCTCTCTCTCTCTCTACTCTTTTCTCTTTCACTCTCTAGACGAGGCACAGTTTTTTTTAACTCAATCACAACCTGCACTGTTACCAATGCTTGAGTTTTCTTCAGCTTTCAGACTGTTGGCTGTAGGAAGACTAATTTTCTTCTCAGCACTTGCTTTCACAGATGGGTGCAGATGGACACAAAACCCCGCACATGCCAACATAACAAAAACTTTTCTATTTATGGTTGTCAAAACAGGTTTTTAATTTACCATCAACCACTTTTATATCATCTATAAAACGGTTAGTCTACCTCCTAATAAAACAGACTTTAACTGTCTCAGCATGTAAGATTGAAGGTGTGTGACGGATAGTTTATTATAAATAAGGGTTTCCAATTAATTTGAAGAAGTAGACAGAAAATATATCTTCACAGACAACCTTTAGGTTTCAGATTTCAACACTGGATTTACTTTGAGCTGCTGTCAGCTTGAATCTCTCTAAACAGACACACACTTTGTAGCTGTGCCAATTAAGTGCCCCTCGATCAATCGCTGTAATTTAATTTTCAGTATCTGCTGATATTGATATTTATAATTTCCTACATAAGAGGCCTTGATATCAATCTTGCATATCAACTTCGGAAATCCCTGTTTGTAGCTCATTATTTCGCAGAAGCACTTGCATGTCATAATGTCTTGGATCTGGGCACCTCCGATTTGTATCTTTAGTGTTGAGTAATCACTTGTGGTTTTGCACTTCACTTAGCAGAGATTAGGGGGTGATCAGATAGTAGATAGCAGGTACGCTGTAAAGCAATAATGTGACTAAGCTGTTCCATAAATTATTCCATTGGTTGAAGAGCCCTCCATTTACATGAGGTTCGTATGGCACTTATCCAGAGGAAAGTGTGGAAGTTGCACTGATGAAGTGTATATGGTTAAGAGCCTCTATATAAAGACTTGCTTTTTTTTGCTCCAGTATCCGCAGCTGTCAGTGCTTTCCAGAAAATTCTGGCATCTTGAGACAAATCACTTCCTGTGTGCCTGAAGATCATTCCCAGTTAAAAACCACCAGACACTGGATGCTCAGGATAACCAGAGGCGGACTTACCATTAGGCAAAGGTCGGCAATTGCCTTAGGCCCCAAGTTACCAAGGGCCCCATTAAATGCATCATAAACTTATGGTTAAGATTTTTTTTTTACATTTTAGTAATTATGTCTTTTTAATAATCCATACTGTAAAATGGCATCAGGAATGCTCAATTTAAGTCAGTCTTTAAGTCTCAGCCCACCTGCCCTCAGTCCCCTCTACAGTGGACTATTCCATGACCATGATGATTCCATGACCTCGCATCTGCGGAAATGACTTGGAGTAGTCAAACTGAACAGACTGTTAGAAAATGAAGCGAAGCTACCCTAGCGGAGCTGAAAAAAGGAGGAAGTGGCCGCTTCTGCTCGTGCTAGTGTTAGCATTGCTAATGCTAGCGAAGAGGAGCTACCTGTTGTTGCCGGTGTCGTGCCAAGTTAAGTCTCCCTGCCAGATTCCTTATCCCCTGTCCGCAGGAGCGCGTTCATTCGACAACAGTTGAGCTACGACACTTGCTCGAATATGTAGCTGACTTACATTACAATACTTCACCCGAGAGAGTTAAATGAAAAGTAGCAACACTTGTATTGTTTAATTCATTGTTTCAGTATTGTAGTTTTATCAGCGATGCTTTGTAAAGTAAGACATGATTCAGCGATCAAAACAAAACAGATAGTCCTGTGCATTCCCTGCTGCACTGAATTAATAAAGTGAGCTGAACCACCAAGACAGCTAGATCCAGTCCCATTATAATTAACTATATAATTATAACATAACATGTATCCAAGACAAACCCCCTGTCACAGAAAGTATCCCCTCTCTATAATGCCCAGATGATGTCCTAACATCAAGTGTTTTGTACTGTATATATGTC
>JAVQJL010083997.1:0-24224 GCA_036024295.1 Nannoperca obscura
ACACACACACATACATACAGACATATATATATATAACTATTTCACTCTACCTATATTTTAATATGACTTTATAAAATACTATATATATCTGCTCTATCTATCCATAAATCTTATAGCAAACATTAAATACTCCATTACAGTACATCATTCTAATAATCTGGTAGTGTAAAATATGTCATTTAAACTACAACTCTGTCGGACAAAACTGAAGCTTATGGATATTGAAAGTTCCTCAGTCTTGATTATTGTGCTGAATAAAAAACATAATGCTGTTTTATAATTACTCATAGACTTGATTTAGTCCAAAATCTGAAGACTATTTTAACCATTTTATTTATTTATATATATATATATATATATATATATATAATAGTTGTATATTTAAACAACTACTATATGTGTGTGTGTGTGTAAAAAGTGCTTCCTCTAAAGTGTCTGTAACATTTCTAAGCTTGAAATAACACTTTTACACTACATTAAGGATGAGCTCATTGTGAACTGGCAATAAAACAAAACAAAACTGCAGACACAATGTAGTAAACAAGCTTGAACAACAAAAAAAAGCACCTCTCAATTTAACTTCCTTGCTGTAACCTTTAAAAACACTTTCAGTGATTAAACTTTTTTTTTAAACACAACTTTTCATCAATATTATAATTACATTGCATATTCCAGTTTGCACACATTCACAATCACTGCGGTACAACTGAAATAGAACCTTAACAGTCTATTATCTGATCTTCCTTCATTTACACAGAACGCCTGGGGATCTTTGGATGGGTGTAAACACTGTGAAAGTTGGATGAGCACTAGAATACTAGACTGTATTGCAGCTTCAATTTGGGGCAAAGTGGTCCTATTGTTGCTTATTGAACAGATAACCAAACCAGATGAACCAAAACATCCCTTCCCCTTTCTCCCAGGCAACAGACTGTTTTCAGATAACGGCATCATCCAATCTGCAGCTTTCATCACAAACATTAACACTTAAACGCAATACAGTGATCGTGGCACTCTTTTGAAAAACCCCTTCCAAACCACAGTAAGGCTGAATGCAGGAAAAATACTTGTACCGAGCAGCAATATATTGTGATTAGTAACATTAATGATGTAAAAAATATATACTTGTAATCTTACAGCACTAGTAAATATATTAAGACATTTCTGCAACAGCATTGACTTGCTGGTATCATCAGCCCGAGGCAGAAACAGCAGAACACTGAGCTCTTTTTGAAAATAAGAGAGATGGCACATGTTTATCATATTCACATTTTTAGAAATTGTAATTTTATGGCTCTTGCTTGGTCTCTCTTCATTATGGGATTGATTAATACAAAAGACATATTCTATCTGTGTCATTAGCCTGCTTATCTCAAGGATGATTCCAACAAGATAATTCAAGATAATGGTGCAATTTGACTATTCGGAGGCTGCCTTGATGTTATACAATAGAAATAAATTTGACTCATTCATAGACTTGCTGAAATGAAAATTCATTATGTAGTATCACACACCATGCATTTCACCCAACCTCTATTGGCCTAAGCTTGGAAAGCTTATTGTATGCGGTATGCTATGCTGTTGTGTTTGTCACAGGCATATTGTCAAAGTCTTTATGATAGAATTCATATTATGAAAACCTATGAGGAGCTTAAAACCTTTACAAAAGGTTTCCTCTACTATCCCCTCGCCCACACAGGCCAGGCTTACATTGAACCAAGGGCAATCATACACAACAAGCTAATGTGAGTAAGTAATTGATTAAGCAACAGATACTGCCTAAATAATGTCCAGAATTTGGGTATTTGGTAGAAAAGTATAAAGGCAAAGTAACTAGGAATCCATGGCTAATCAAATATATTGCCTACTGTATCTAAATCCTGTTTTAGGGGGGAATACTCACATCAGTCTATCCAATTAGTCTTTCAGTACTTTCAGTTTGGAAATTATGGTCAGTTGAAAAATAGTGTGAAAATTACAGTTTAGTGGCCTCAGAAAATGTTCACCCTTGAAAGTATTTGCTTGGACAATTTTCAGCTCATCATTTTTATGACTGTCAGGAAGGCAACATTAAATATCAATTAAGGCAAATGTTTTTGACATAGTGTGTGTGTGTGTGTGTGTGTGTGTATGTACATTAATGTTACTGTGTTAGCGCATATGCAGAGTTTTCTACGCACAAAGGGATTTTACACTAATTCACCTATACATAGCAATGCATTAATGCACAAATCCTAATTCCATAAACATACTTTAGCACAGAAATGGCAAGCCAATAACACTAACATAGGCACAGTTTGTTAACACATTGTACTTGGCAGATAATAAGTATAAAATGTTAGCTAGTTACAGCTATTACATACGTTCAGGAGTCATTCAACTCCAATGCAACAATGCAACGTGAGAAGAATACAACTCCCAGGTAGAAAGCTTGCTCATTAGGGTTCAGTTTGAGTGATGGATTATGAGTGCTGGCTGTAAAGGTGAGGCTTGGTTGCTGTTACAGGATGAAAGGCAATATCTGGTTTCTCTGAACTGCTGGGTGTTTGCCTTTTCCTTTCCCTTCTGCTAAAATAACTATCAACGTGCCCTTGAGCAAGGCACTTGGTGGTGCTCAGTGAACTACAGAATGGTTTGTACTGAGCAGCTCCCAGCTGTGAATGCATCTGAATAACCTCTTCCTCTTACTACAAGAAATGCTGTCCAGCGCTGTACATGACATGTTCTCAGTATGCACGTCAGAATATAATGAACATAAATTAAAAAAAGTCCATGCTGGGACATATATAATCACTTTGTAATTATTCAATGCATTCCAGGAATTAGTTTATGATGACATTCAATTTCCCTTTTATTCTTTACTTCTACTTCAGTTAGTGATTTCCTTTTCCCAGAATGCCTTTTAATATCCCCCAAAGAAGGAAGTAGTGTAGTAATAGTGTATGTAGGGGTTCTTCTTCTTTTGTTTGTTTCTTCTATTAAACTATATTGACATAAAATGATCTACATTTGGCCACCTTTTCACAAACATATGAACATCATATCATTGAACAAAATGAAGCCAGAAATGCAAGCTAAAACTGCATAGTTGTGTTTTCAACTGTATTTTAGGGTGTACATTTTTTTCCTTTAGCTAATGCATTTTTGTATAAAAATATATCTCTAGTGAAGTACTGATAATATGACATGATGAGATAAGAATTTTAAGAATATAAAATAAGCCACAATTGAGCGGGAAAACACCTCTGCCAGCAAGCGGTATCGACAACAGCGATGACTTCTCAGTGTGGTGTGAAAAGCATGACTAGAATGTGCTTGTCTTTTTCCCAATCAATCATACACATGACATCTCTCTACAAGAGTAAGACTTTAGACTTAATAACTATCTCATTGCTCTAAATACAATTAGCCAGAGATGTAATGAGATCCAAGGTAGTTTAGCAGTGAGCTAATGCTTTCTGACTCATTAAAGTCAGTCTCATTTTCTGTGTGTCTCTTGTGCATGCATGACAATAAAGAGAGTAAACTGTGCATTTGGTTTGTGATATTTACTTTTGGCTGCCTCTGCATCAAATTAATTGATGTAGCAGGTCAAGAGTCAAAAATACAGCTTGTAGCTTTTCATGTCTCCCTTTCAGCCTCCTCTGAAAACAAACTCTCGCCACACTCCCACTCTCATCCAAACTGTGTGCTGCGAGTTTTTTGGTTTCCAGCAGGAATCAGGTAGAAACAGGCTTTTGTGACCTCGGCGACTTCCCGGTCAGTTAACCTCAGACCTAAAGCCCAAATGGCACTGTCATTTCACGGCGAAAGGTTCCCCAGCAGGTCTGGGGTGATGTAACCTATGGGCATAGCAGGTAGGGCCTTGAGGGGGTGCTGTGGCAGGCAGGGAGGGGGGGACTGACGGGGGGGCGGGTTGAGAAGCAGACTGTGCTGACTGTCCACCTCCTGTACCACTGTATAGTCTGCAACAGGGGCAAAGAACTGGGATTGGGGAGAGTCAGGAAGAATGTAAGGCGATTGATTATCCTCGGCTGTGGCTGCAGGTTTGGTCTCCACTTGCTGAGGGTGTATGGTTTGATACCCCTCGCCAGGCATGGGGGAGCTAGGGGGAGTGCTGATCTGCCGGGCGTTGCTCTCTGTGGTGTAGCCGCTTCCTTCAGGATCCACTACCAGCAGCTGAAACGGCAGCTCCTTCTTCTTGTTGTCCACACTGTCCTCACTGCTTTTGTGCTCTTTTCCCATCTTCTGGGTTTCCTCCTCTGTGGCTGAGGTGCTCTCCTGGATTCTGAGCTGCTGGCCAGGAGAAAGCACCACGCCTCCGGAGGGCATCACATTGCTGACCTGAGCATAGAAGTCCGTGTTGACCCAAGTCTGCGGCCCCCCAGTTTGGGTTTGGACTAGGGGCCTCTCGTCTCTCTCGGGGGCTGGGGCGCTTTCTACAACATCGAAGGAGGCTTCTCCGTCCTCGGTTTGGCCTGGCAGCAGGGTGGCCATCAGCATTAGGGTGTCTTGGTCGGACAGATCTGGGTCATAACAGCTGGCCCGGCCTGAGTCATCATCAGGGAAGCTGGGGGAGAGGGAAACAGGTGGAAACACAGGAAAAGAAAAGAGATGAAATTCATATTTGTAGAACCATCTGGCGCCATGAAAACACGGCATTTACATGTGAAGAATCTGTGCAGTACCTGACGGCGTTGGAGCACCCTATGTTCATGTGGAAGCCCACAGGTTGGGGCAGACCCAGGAGCCTCTGTGTGTCTGAGCCCTGGTTGTCGTCCTTCTCTTCGGTATCTGCATCCTCAGCATCCACCTCGATGAACTCCACCCACGGCTCGTCTTGGTAGAAATCCGGTGCATAAGTGGGAAGGCCAACCATACCTCCACCACTCAGGATAAAATTCAGCTCATCCAGCTTCCCCTTCTGCATGTGCACAAATATGTATGTAAGTGTGCATGGCAATCAGGATGCACAAAGTCACCTTTTCCTATTCTCTACACAGCATTGTGACTTATGTGCTGGCATCAGTCAATAATAATCCTGATATCCGAAATAGCAGGATTATTATTTTATTCCTATCAGGACATTTTTTCCCCAGAGGTCCAGGGGTAAGGTTGTTTTGTAAAGAGCAAACATGCTGCCTGTTGAATGCATCCCACATCATCTGGCAATCCACCCACAACACAATGCAGAACCAAGACCCTCTTCACACCTTATTATCCCTCAGGGATCCTCCTGTCCTTGTTTACTTACACAAAACAAGAGTACCTGTTTGCTTTTAAATTATTTATGGACATTTTTGTTTGTTTGTCTGTTTATTTGATAGTTGACACGGATGATAAACAGGCCATAATTGCGAGAGGGACAGTGGGTGTTGCGATAATTATATGGCCTTGTGGGCCTCCGCCAACTGAGCCACATGGATACTGAGCAGTGTCTGTTTTTAATCAAAATTACAATGAAAATGTAATTAAAAAAAAATGTGGTTACACAACACTTTATATAATCACTTTACTGAATAAACAATGCACAATTCCATGTGTGGTCTGCGTGAATTACTTATGTTTACAATTTCAAATTTTGTGCATATACAATAAAATACATTACGTATTAAGAGTCTGACTGGTATTGGATTTATGAAAGTAAAAACAAATCTGATTAGAAAATTTAAGCCGATATTTGTTTAGTAAAAACACAAAAAAACATAAAGCTGACTTATTAAAGAATTTTAATACTAAGTAGGATACTTTACATTTGAAAAATAAACTTGTGGAACTATGTAATGGTGACACTGTTTTGAATTATTATAAACATACAGGATTTTGGCATCTTTAGTTCTGTAATTTCTTGTTACATATTGGCCAACATAAGTGCATCATATGTACGCGGATAACAGCATAACTGTGTCAAGCTAAGACCAGCTTTGCCAGTGTATAGGCCGGGGTCAACTATATAGGTTTACAAGAGAAAAATCACAGACAAGGCAGAATAACAACATAAATGTACCTTTAACAGCTCTGGATCGATGCCTTTAATTTTGGGAGCAGGAACCGGTGGCAACAGAATCATCATTAATCTGCAACGGCAGAGAGAGGAGGAGGATAGGATGGAGATAATATATTCAGAGGTGTCAGAATTTGTGTGTGGCATTGCATATGAGGCCACAATCTGCTGCTGATTTTGCAAACGCTGTAACTGCACTCGATAATGCAGTAGAGGTTGAATATGTTTTATACACTATTGGTGTACATGCATGAAAGAGTAGGAGAGGCTGTTCCTACCTGTGCTGCTGAGAGATGACAAATAGCATGATGAGTATGAGGATGCCCACAACCCCGAAAACAAAAACCAGTGTGAGCGGGAAAGTAGACTCTAAAAGGCAAGATGAAACAGAACCCATCATCATCACCACAACTACAATGTTTCTAGTTGTTCAAGGTGGTGCACTCTGTCTGATCTCAATAAAGCAACAGGCATTCCGTATTTATTTCATCTTACCTTTGCTGTTAATCTCAGTCACTTGAATGAAGATGGAGTCGCTGAAATCTCCAAACTTAGTGAAGGCCGGCATCCTGCAGCGGATGTGCACTTCGTACTCTTTTCCTATTTGCAGACCATAGATTGTCTGCTGGGTGTGCGGCTGTATCTCCAACTGAAAAAAAAGATACAAAAGATCCATACAAAAAAAAGATTTTGTGTTTTAATTCATCTGAAAAAAGCTTCAGCTTTTGTTTATTCTGACAGCTACAACTGAAGCTGACTCAAGCTAAACAGGGTGTCAAGAGGCAAAGGAAGTTTATTTTCGGCACCTGTAACAGAGACCTTTCTAAAGTTGCATTTCAGATACATTTGGTGGAGGACATACTGTCATAATGGAGGGCTCTAAAACTGTTTCCAAGGCTGCATTTGTCAGACTGGCCAGGCAATAATGAATATGAGCCTGTTCAAGGTTCCATGGCCTCTGACCTACAGATCCCTCCCTTCACTTCCTTCAGAGAGGCTGTGTTTTCCCAGAGGGTCTTGCTCTGGCTTCCACTGCCTTGCCAACAAAGCTACACTGCACTTTACCCACAAGAGTCCATGGGGGAGGGGAAAGGAAACATGACACTGTGCCTGTATGACCTATCTACAATTTACTTTAAAGGGGGTGCATGAGTGTGAGCTTGTGCATGTACACAGAGGCGGTTTGTGAAGTTTTAAAGTGTGTGTTTACATATGTCGAGACATATAACTGTGTGTGTGTGTGTGTGTGTGTGTGTGTGTGCACAAAAGCAAAGGGCGAAGAGAGAGAATTTAAGAGCAAGTAAAAGAGAGAAGACTTACTGCTTCCCAGTTTGTGGTATTTCTCTCTCTGTACTGGATCTCGTACTCAACGCGCATCCAGCCAACCCCAATGTCTGCAGAGGGTGGTGGGTCCCAGTTGACCATGACATCATAACTTACACCGGAGGGACTTATATTCAGGAGGGTCCAGTTTAGACACACTGGTGGGTCAGGATGCACTGCAAGGAAAAGGGCAAAAGCTCAGTTTTAACAGAATTAAAACCCAATTTATATCATTAAACTAAATTTATTGATGGCCTTGAATGCACTAGATGAACATGTAAATAATTATAGTTTATCAAACTACTCTATACTGTATGTTCTTTAAGTCATGGATGAAACCTATACTGTACTATACTACATTACTATGAGCTAGCATGAAGTGCCGTATGTCAACTTACAGAACTACAAGTTTTGCTAGTCGAATTTTAAAATCAAACTTGTTCTTTATGGTTTAAAATTTATCAAATCAATTCATTACCATGCTAAAGTGAAATAAACAACACTTACAACCAATGCTAGCCTTACCAGTAACCTATTATTATGCTCTGGACATGCACAATAGCGCATAAATGGACAAACTAACCATTAAATTGGTTAAGACGACAACATCTAAATGTTATGAAAAAAACATGCTGGTTATCAATGTGCACACATGAGCAGAGCTAATAAACAAAGGTTTCTTCGTGGAAAAGATATCAGAAAACATGACATTGCCATGTGCTCTTACAGTAAATCAGCATCTTCTAGAGTCCTTCAGAACATCTAATGTGTAAACACTGGCTATCTGACACTTGCTGTGATATTGACAAGCATGTGACATTTGCTGGTTTAGCTGATATGGAGCGGCAAGTATAATTTCGTGGAAACCTTTGTGGCGGTTTATCATGTCTGAATAAATTTACTCAGCAATCTGTAAAAAAATCCTCTATTATCACTCCTGATCCTTCTATGGGTGGAGGAAAAAATAATTGTGCTAGAAAGAAAGTTAGCTGGAAATGCAATGTAAAATCCCCCTAATTCAATGGACATATTGCAAAATCAGGACATTTGCACAAACGTTTGATACTAACCAATATTCTCCACAGTGAAACAGTCATCCTCATTGAAATAGGTGATGTTTTGGTTGCGGAGCTGCATGCAGTAGGGGACCCAAATGGATGTGTGGTTTACATCGAAGAAGCACTCCCTATTTGAATGGATGTACTCTGGACACTCTTTCCATTCACTGTTGGGCAAGCTGAAGAGGGGAAACAATGAAGGAAGAAAGAGAATAAGAAGCAAAGGAGGAAATTCTTGTAACTTTTAATGGAACTCACATGTGCAAACACAGATACACAAATGCTCCACATGCAAAACAATGACTTCAACTTCTCCTGGTAATGTAGGTACTGTGGCTACCACACTTACTCTTTCTTAAGGTAGAAGACTCTGAGTGCTCCAGGGGAGGACAGGTTGTGGAAGCTGCCTGGGTTCCACCAACATCGGAATGTGACCTGATCCCTCGATCTGCAATCTGTGAAATGAGGTTCAAGGGGAGCTGAAAGCCAGCGAGAGAAATACAAAGAAAGGTAAGGATCCGAGACATAACAAGCATAAGAACTGCATTAGGATGATCAATCACCTCTTATCAACGTCTATCAACCCCATGGGGGTTTAGATTTATCAGTGCAACAATACTGATAAAACCCAAGCACCCAATATCGAGTGAGCAAGCTGCAATTCAATCTAAAATGTAAGGTAAGAGGGAGGAAACATGCCGCAATGCAGAAAAATATAACATCAAGTTCACCACCCATTCTAATAGATTGTATGATTATCAATAAAATGCTCAAGTTGTGATCTTCAGACATTGTGTGTAATCCTTAGATTGCATTTGCATCACATATTTTCAGTGATGGAGGCTATGATCTACATGACTTTTGATATCTGTAAACTTGTGTCAGTAGGAAAACAACTTGTTTAAAGAAGGAATTACGTTTGCATCAAATTTCAGGCACCGTTGCCTTTAAAACCTTTAGATCTCTCCACACAGATTTTCTCCACACAGACCATTTCTCCTCTTTCCCAGCCTGAGGCCCTGACTCAGCCCTTTCCACCTCTCCCTCGGCACCCTGTCACTCCTCATCACCAATCCCCCGCCACCTCCCTCTGCTGTCGGAGGCCAGTTTCTCATCCAGCTGAGAGTCCCAGGGTTTGGTGCAACCATAAATAAGAAACTGAAGGTATCATTGATTTCTGGTCTACCCTCTCGCCTACAGTGCTGGCTGCAGCATAAATCACAGACCCAGAACATAAACATGCTTAACAACACAGGGCAAGGAATTAAAGACAGACCAGCGCAATACTCATTTTTGCAGCAGCGTACAATCATATGATAGTTTATAAACATTAAACAAGAATTATTTCCACATAGACTCACCGAATGCTGCTAAATCTTACTTAAAAAAAGATGAAACACTACGCTACCAGCATGTGCATGCATTAAACATTACATACACAGATACGTCAACATGCATCCCTAGTTAACATAACCACACTTATAACCACAGATACCACCACAACAACAAAAACAAGCCCAACTTCAGGCAGGCCAGACTGCAAATACTCATTTATTCACAGAAAATATACATCATTACTTCGCTTCATTTTCTAGTTGATGCCAGTGTAACCTCACAATTCATTGCATTCCTACGCCGTTGTGCCTCTAACTCTCAACTCTCCCTCCCTCTTTCCCACCTTCCCTCCCTTCATGTTCTGCACACTGTCATGGTTTCCAGAGCTTTGCTCTTTCAACTGGGCCTCCCTCCCCCATCCAACAAATTCCAGCTGCCACCATCAAAGAGCTTTCTGCAGACACTTGATGCAAAGAATAGTTTAGGACTACAGCAGGACAGATTACATATAAAGTTAAATAACATCTTGAGAAAAAAGCAATTCATATAATTTCGTTCCTATTATACAATGTTATTTATTCATTTTTATACTTGATTTCAAATGATTTGCTGCTTTAAACTGTTTCTCCTATGTCATTATTTACATAATAAGACTTGTGTTTTGAAAAGTCTATCTTTCCATAAAGAATGGGGCTCTGCTGGTTAAGATCAGAAGGTACTGCAATTTTTTAAAAACTTTTTTAGTTGCATTTTTAGAACAGGGCTCTAGATGGTAGTCGAATCTGAAGTGTGTCAGAGGTGAACGGTTTTTCAGAAACACCCAGAGATTCAAATTCTCACTTCATTTTCAGTGTCTCTCTTTCTCACTCCTTTGCTGACAGTCACACTATAATAAAAAGGATTTTAAAAAATAGCAAAAAGGAACTATTCAAGTTGTAACTTGCTCACAAGCGGGGAGGCAACGTCTTGACAGCTAGATGTTGGTTACCTGAATCAGTTGTTGCAGGGCCATACTCCTTGTTTTCTATACGTACTAATATATAACCAGTTTCACTGATGACTATATCCTGCCTGTACCTGCCAGCTGCCATTAAATGAACAGCCTTTGACTGGAAGAAGAAACCTAATTTTGTGTGTGTGTGTGTGTGTGTGTGTGTGTGTGTGTGTATGTCCGTCCTTTTGAGCTGTGTGTGCAGCTCAGACTGAAAAAACAGCTCTTAGCTTCACATCCTGTCTTCATCAGTCCATATAGAGGAGCTAGGAAACCACTTATCCACCTCAATGTCAGCTTTAGCCATTAAGGTTTAAAATCGACTAAAAAGCCTAAATAAAGCACTCTTCTCCCAGCCCTTGCACCAGCTGGCAAACAGCACTAAAAAGACGGTGAAACAGGTGTGTAACCAGGCTTTATCAGTTACCCTATTGTGAATTGCTTGATTGTCATGAGGAGTGCAAGGGGAATGAGGCTATGATGCAACACCAGCAAAACTGCAAGCCAGCATGAGATGATTTTTGCTGCAAAATGCCGTTGAGAAGAAAATGTATGTCATTAACTGACAAATATTTGATGATATATTTCCCTTGATGAAAACATGATGTTTTTAAATTAAAATTGGAGCATGATGTCACATTTATTTTAAACAGCTCTATACATGAGAGATGCAAATATAGTTTCTTATTGTAGGGCTCTGTTGATATGTAGAAATGTCAGTCTCTGGAGGCGATTCATTATCTGTCCCAGCTATCAGTCTGTACGGTGAACCCCAGGGTTTGATTCTGGGTCCGTTATTGTTCTCTTTATGTATGCTACCACTAGGAACAATTACGGTCAGGTACAAAATCAGTTTGAACTGCTATGCAGGTGGAACTTAAATATGTGCTTCACTATTATTTAGCAACCAAGCTGAGCACGTTGACAAAAATACTATTAAATTATATTATATTAAATGTTGGTTGACACACAACATTCAGAATCTTCATGAAAATATAAAACTATAAATCAGACCACTCACACTAGAAATCTGCGTGATTATTTGAGAGTGCATTCACTTCTCACAGACATAAACCCAGCTGTACATTTTTTGCACACATAGAAACATGGAATTGCATCTACAAGTAGGCACTTCCTACCCTTATCTAACATGGAGACGGTTCTGGTACACTAGTCACAGACTTGACCACTGCAACTCTTGACTATGCATTTTGTAATTTCTGGTAGACTGGTTAGATTTCCCATCTACAATTAGTGCGGAATGCTGCTGTTGGGGGGCTGTCTGGATGTAGAGAAAATATTTTACATGTGTGCTGTAAAGCACTTTGGCACAAATCAGTTTCTTTTTTTAAAGCATTAAATAAATTAACTTGATCGTCTATTATTTTGGGACTGCATGTGCAGTGTGTGCACGGGGAGTGTTTTTATTTGTTTCTTACTTATGCTAGCATACTGTCAAAAGTTACACAAATAAAATCAGAAAACACACAAAGACTATCTATTGTGGTAATTGATTGGATTGCACTATACTTAAAAAACACACATGGCACTTGAGCGGTAGAACCTGTTGTCCCCTGTCACTTCACTCACATAACTCATACTCTGTTCTCCACTTACAGCATAAACAAATTACAAGACATTCAAAGATTTTCTGCTGCAAGACTCAGTTTATCCCAAACAGAGTAAAACATAAAACACAGGGTAACACACAGGGTAGGGTAAAGCTATCACATAAAGTAATAATTTCAATACATGAGCAGATGTACACAGCAGATGACATTGTTGGTCTTCTACAGGGAACATGTCTTGGCTGATGAGGAAAAGAAAAGATGGAGAGGGACAATGTTTGTAAAGTTCAAACAGGAATTTAAAAGAAAATGAAAACCTATGGTTGCTTTTCATTGTGCAGTCCTGTTTTGTAAAATGACAATAAAATTGAAACTGAAAATTGAGCTTAATTGTGGAGGTTAAATGTTGAGTCACTGGGCACTGGAGAGAGCCAGAAAAGGGCAAGAAGTGGGCCAGAAGAGAGGGGGAGAAAGGTGAGAGACTGCAACAAGATACAAACAACGGAATGTAAACAGGTGGTATAAATAACTTCCAACATGCACAAACAGTTTCACACATAAGTGCACAGACGCACACAAATGCACACGTTGAACTTACACCTTCAAAACAAAAACAGACAAAAAAATCAAAGTGCCATTGTCCAATTCCTTGAATACGTTCTGCCTTTCCGCCCACTTACACAACGGGACCTCTTTCCAATTAAAGTCACAAGTGACAAGTTCTCACTCCATTTGATCCTCATGATTCCCATCAATGTCCATAGCTTTGAAATCTAACAGACACAATATGGTGTGCTTAACCACACAGTGACCCAGTCAGCTTTATCTGGTCCCTTGCAATTTATTAACCAGAACTAATGATGTTAATCTCCTCTAATGCCATTACAGCCCACAGTATTGGCTTAGTTATGTCATATTATGTCTAAGTAAGAGTAAATATAGATGAGCAGGGGTGTCTGGCTTATAGCATGGACACCTGCACATAATGATTTTTTTTTCTAGCTTATTCCTCTCTGCCACTTTCTGACATTTGTCAGATGTTTTTTGGACAAAGCAAAAAAAAAAAATCACTATCACTCATTGCAAATACCCATTAGGTTTTTTTTTCATTGCTCTTTTTGAAGAAAAAACATTTACTTGTTCCCGAGTTTTTATTTTTTATTTTTATGTGATGTTCACTTCTTTCCTTTCTTTTTGGTATTACTACATTCTTTTGATGCAATACAATATCATAAGCTCATTAAGCTTTAGGGAAAGACTAAATCACACAGCAAAAGCTACACATTTAATGCGCGTGGTGATTAATTAAACCATCATCTGGAAACTACAGTGAGAACAACATGAGATGCTTCGTTCACATTGTGCATTTGCTTTAATTGATTACAGAAGAGATTTTTTAATTGGGAGATATAGAGACAAATAGTCAGTTAGTCACAATCAACTGCTGCAAGTGTGAAAAAGAATGCAATTCAGACATACACCAAGCTGAAATTAGTATTAATACCAGTTGGGCACATGTTACCCAATATTTTAGCCGTAGAAAAATATTGATTGATTAAATAAACAGTATTGACCATTGTTATTAATTTGCCATACCTGGCAATACAAATGGAGTGAGCCACAAGACATACTGTACTATTGAATAAGGCTATGTTGTAATGTCGAATATTTCATGATGTTGATTTTGGGTCTTCTTAATTAATAAAGTTCCAGTTTCACTTTGGCTCTCTTGTTCTGTGGTACTTCTCAGTCTGCCCTGCTGCTTACAAAGCTTTGCCTTTAAACCTTCTTTTGTTAAAAGATGTTTCCTACATGCATAACGATGCTGTTGGATCAGCTCCTGGCCCTTTCCTTCCATTTCTCTTTTCTTCTGTCTATCCTTCCATTACAGAGCATTTCACCAACCTGGGATTCTCCCTCCTCCTATCCACAGTAGGCATTTCTCTCTTCTGCTTTTTAAGTTTCCAACTTGTTGTTTAACTTTAGACACCATATCCCGCGCAAGGCCCCATCTTCGTGGCTCAGGGCAAACACACCCCGCTGTTTGTCTTTGAAGCAGATGTAACTGTAGATTGTGTGTACAAGCCAGAGGGACCAAACCTCTGCCCCTTTACCACTCTGTGGCCTCACTCAACAGGAACAATCTATGAGAGGCAAGTCCTCCTGAGACACTTCGGCAGACACTCAGAAAATGTTGGGGGATAGAGAAAGTGTGTGTGTGTGTGAGAACAGATCAAGACAAACAATTCCCACTGGCTATAATCTCTCTGGGAAGCCTTTAAATATATAGGAGCGTCTCCAAACATCTTGTTATGCGGCTGGCTCTACAACAGACAACATAAAAATGCTGCAGAAACATCTTAACCCGCAGAAATTTAGGAAGGCTCAATTAGGTCCCCAAGCAGAACAACAAAATGGTTTTAAACAACCCCCAAAGCACAATTTTTAGGAACACTCACATGCTCAACAAGACTGAATGACTTCTGCAACCTACTAGATGTGTCTGAGAGGAAGAGTGGTGGTTAAAAATGGATTGTTTTAAGTTTAAGCCCAAGTGTAGAAAAGCAGGTGTCGGGATTGGAGTTTATACTGTGGTAGGCTTAAGAAAGCCACAGGGTGTGTGTTTGCTCATGGTATCAGTGACTGCTTTGTGTTTACAGATGTTTTATCAGTTGTTGAAGAAGACCAGGGCTAGATTACCACAGTACTCCCTGGAGACCATTTCTGCGATTGAAAGAAGCGGACCAGTCAGAATGTTTGATGGTTTGACCTCACCTGGCAATCAGCGGTTTGTCTGATAGCTTATCTAAAAGTTAATGTAAACCTACGAAAAGTAATTTGCTTCAGTTTATGAACAAATACAAAGTCAAAAGGCTTGGGGGCAAAGACATAGAGCTCAAATCTCCGGTACAGTGCAGACACACACATTTGTTTTACAGTAGTGATGTTTTTGTAACATGGCACCTTAAAGGTGAAAACAGGGTTAGCTGCATTCTAGTTTTCACATGTTATCACAAGTCTGTGGCAGTATATTATCAGGATTCTCTGATTCTGAGGTGTAATTCCCACTTTACACACCACACCAAACTAAACAAAACAATAAAAGCACTTACTTTACCCAGACTGCTCCCTCTCCTCTCCCCAACACAAGTTGTGACAAAACCATGACCCAAAGGCATAGAAATAACCAAGAATTTGTGATGCACAACCAATGACAGTTTACTTGTAAATGCCAACATGGCCATTAACCATGATTGCTTAATCCAAATGAGAATGCACAGTACTTTAGGCCACACCACGGTCCAACAGACTAAAAACAGAAAAAACATGAGGGGTTGATTCACAACCAAAATCTGTCAAAACTAAAAAGTTTGGCTGCTCTGGAACCTGCACTGGGACCAAAGTATTTTCGCTTGGAAAAGTCTAAATGGTTTTAACACTACAAAACAGCAGAGCTGAAAGAACATTATGTTCATAGCACATGATAATTGAATCAATGTTCTCAAACTCAACCAACTGGTAGATGGTGAAGAAAGCTGCAGATTGAGGACAACACTAACTAAAACCCGGAGAAAGCCTGCCAAAAAAACTGAAAAGAAGAAGGGTGTGGACTTGGTCTTAACTTGGAAGAAGAAAAAAAAATGAGTTGGCATTCTCCACTGGATGCCAGTGGTGATTTTTCCAGCTGGCATCCACTAAACCCACACAAAGTGCCCACATGAAATGCCAAACTATTTGTCTGACATAGATAGTGGTTCATTGTCCAGCTCAAGAAAGGAAAAAAGTATCACCTGCTTGACCTTCACTCCTAAGGTCAAACCCCAAACCAAAAAAAAATGCATTAAATGTCAAATGTGTTGTGAATGTTTAAGTTGCAATGTCCAATGCATTTGAGCAGACTATTAATAACTCAAATGGCACTTAAGTCACATAACAGCTTTCCATAACTGCATTAACTATTTGTTTTTAAAGAGATCATCAGTACAGAAAGGCAGTACCAATTCAAATGGAGGATGCCAAAAAATCATTAACCTTTACCTTCTCCTTTGCTTTTGCATGGCCAAGTTCCAAGAAAATTGGAAAAATCGTAACAGAAAAAGAAAACAAGAAGCGTTAGAGCAACATCTAAGTAATCAACTAATTTAAATATGTTACCAGGATGTTGAATATTTTTACTTGATAAATAACAAATGATTAATTATCACAATGCTCACTGATATTATGCTAATCAAATAATAGATTCATTGTTTCAGCACAATCTTGTGTTATTTATTTATTTATTGTGGGTAAGCTGCTAATTACATTTGAACTGTAATCCTTTGCAAAACCAACAACAGCTCAATTCAAAAACACATACAAAAAAAAACATTGCCTGATTTTCCACCATTTCAATTGCAAGGTCAGATTGTGCACAAGTAAAAAGAAACCTATAATCTACAGTGCATGTATTTGGTATTTGGTAAGAGTCAATTCATATATAACTTTATGCAAATTGAACCAGGACCATGAACAATAAAGGTTTTTAAAAGAAAACTGTTGCTTATCCAGTTTCCAGAAGTAGAATCCTTCATAACATAAAACCCAGCAATACAGATACAGCACAACTGTCTTTTTGAGAACATTTAGAGACACATTCTGACAAAGTCAACATTGATCCATTCTTGGGAGTTGCTGTATCTGGGCTGTGAGAATTTCTCTAAATCATGTGCTGTTCTAGCATAGGTAGATTTAAATAAACAAGAATCTTTTGTCCAATGTTAAAGGCTGCACACTTTCACCTAATTCTAGCTGCAGTGGCTTTAACCATTCGAGGAAGGTGCCAAATCATCAACTCTCAGTCAATGTTGTGATTGTGACTGTGGAAATGATGCAGTAAAAGACAGCATAGTTCATTTTAAAAATCCCATCTTGACCACCTATTGCTTTAGGAATTTCAAGTGATATATATCAATATTAAAGTTTGGCCCGTTTCCTCAGCCGCAGCATTCTTTTACCTAATTATTTCCAATGGTTCAGTGACAGCTGGATTAGCTGGCCGAACATCCTGCATCGTCCTGTCCCTGGACTTTGAGAAGCCCCGACCATATATTTACCCTAGCTCTATTGATCACTAGCCTGTTTGACAAGGCAAACCAGGAAAGTGTGGCGTTTGCTCAACAGTGAACCTTTCCACATGTATCTGAGCAAACAGCATTCTGCAACTGATGTCTGACAAAAGACGTGATAACAAGTGTCAACAGCGTGTTGTGCGCAAAACCTGAATCACATTTGTTAATGTTTGATGAGCTGCATGTAGAGATATTGATGAACTAAAGGAATGATTTGTCTCAAATCAATCCATTTCTTCTGCTTATTTGTCCTGAAACAAAAGGAGTAAAAAACACCAGTAACATACCGGATGATGTCACGTTGTCCCGTTCCATGAGAAATGCAGATCCTGGAGTGGACAGCTGATCCAGGGTGGAAATTAGGAGAAAGAGCAGGAGGTTGGAGGAGGAGACAGCCATGATGCTGGAGAGAGAGACAGAGGGGAGAATGAGAGAGGGACTGAAACACAGTGATTATAATTATCAGTTGGACTCCATGATGACATGCCTATGTGAAAAACCCTCCTTTGCTCACTACTCTCTACCTCCCTTGCTCTTTCTCTCTCTCTCTCTCTTTCTCTCTGACCTGTGAGCACAAATTGTGGGTGCCATTTATTTTGTATGTAAAACACGGAACAGGGCATAATTAATTATCATGCCAGGTTGGGGCTGAAGCATTTGCAAGTTGAATGTATGAAGAATGGTTTTCTATGCATCTGTGTTGTCTGTCTGTCTTTTGTGTAACTTCCAAAAAACTATTTGGAAAGTTTTCACTCTTTATTTGACAGAAGAAAATCTCAATCAGGCATTCCGTATTATAACATTTCTCTGAGACGTTCCCATTTAAGATTACTTTGTTATTGGCCATGATTGTATACTATAGGTTTAGAAATGACAGCAAGACAGAGTAATATGAAACATAAGCAAAAAAAAGCCCCTCTTATGTAACTCCTCATTGCGTCAACAACAAAATTAAATGTCAGAGTAATTCAATCTTTTATCTGCTACTCCTGGCCATTAGTTGGTGATGCCAGACCCGTTTTCCCCCCCACATTATTTTAGGCCATGTCACACAAATCCTGTTTATGAACAGTGATTAATAAAACTGCATAAGAGATGAGTATAACTTCACATGTGGTAATATCAAACCTGCATTAACATGTTTGTCTTGCCATTCGGGGGGCAGCAGAAACAAGCTGCGAACACAACACTGACAGATTATCACCTTTAAAGATGATATGGCAAAATTGTTAGCAAACAGTTTCTTATTTACACATCCAGGAGATATAGAGGAACATTTGGAGTTCATTTGGAGTCACGTCTCCGAACATCTGAAGAATCTAATTCCAACATTCACTTTCCCATTAGCTCTGTTTTGGTCTATACCAACGTCTGAGGGAAATATCAGACTCTTTAGCCACTAAATACTCCACTATGTTCACCAGCTAGTCGCTAAACTGTCTGTCTACAGTTTGGTTGTAGTGTAGGTAGTCTACACTATGGGAAAAGAACTGACAAAACAGCTGGAAACAAGGTGGATGAGAGCAGTGAGGACCACCACAATAACATTGCAGGCCAACAAACCAAAACAACAAAAGTGTTGAAAAATATTGATTTCAGAATCAAAAATATTGATTACAGCAGCTTTAAGCTTCCCAAATCTAGAACCAAATCAATTCCATGTCAACAAGTTGGTGTGAATGACTTTTGGTGTCCAGTCATCACATGCTGCAGCAAAATACAGGAGAATCTAGATGGATTTCTTGGCAAAAATGTGTACCACACACGCACTGTGACAAGCTCCCCAAAGCTTTACTCCCCTTCTAAAAACTAGACTTGAATTTCCCAATAAAACCTTTAACACAGAAATGTGGTGTCTGCCTCTCTCATCCAGGCCAACTACATACAACTAAAATCATTATTGTATTTAACAGCATATGGTCTGTGACATTGAAAAACTGTGACAGACTACTTTCAATCAGCAATAAGCGGGTGTTTGCGGAAACGTTCTACCAGTCAAGTCCAACCTCTAAATATAGGCAACATTTTCTGTCCGCACCCTTGGCTATTTACAGCTGTCTCCACAACTTTGCTGGACGGCCAACAACCCCGAACGTGGAGGCTATGTTTCTGAGGGCAACGCTGCGGTATTTCCCCCAGTTCTGGTGATGCTAAGTCCATATAAATACAGTGAGCTATACAGCATATCAAATTCTCCTGTATGTTTTTATAGGAAAAAACTTTGGGCTCCATGCCTAGAAATAGTAACCCAAATTAATATTTCACAGCATTTTTACTTTTTCATTTAGAGTGACAACTACTGAGTAACAATGTGGCCAACTCAGGCACATTAAGACTGGCGAGCTTGGATAGAACATTGCAAAACTTAGTGGCAAGAAAATGGCTGAACAAAGTTCATATGACTGTTTGTATAACAGCACATATCAAACACTGGCACCTATTTACAGTAAGAATGCCAGCCATCCATTTACACCAGATTAGATTTACTGCATTGAATCTGCATCTTTATGAAGTGCAAATGCAGCAAGAGCAAACACGCAAACAACAAAAACAATGCAGCAAGAACATCCTTTGTAAAACTGGACTACTCATAATCTGCATGCGTGTGTGTGTGTGTGTGTGTGTGTGTGTGTGTGTGTGTATGGACGCATTCCAAGTGTCAGAGGCCATGCGAGGCCAAGTTATACAATGCAAGAATTTATGGCAGAGAGATGTCAAGCAGCAGGCTCATTTGGGCTGACTAAATTGCTCCATTTACAATCAATTATTGCTAATGTTCGCTAATTTTCTGCATTTGACATCGTGCCCAAGATTGTCTTCAGGTTCTCTCAGAACCCTCAGTCTCAATCTCATGTCATTCTAAAATCCTAATTAAAAACATAAAATATTTCTCCCCTCATCAAAAGCTAAAACACCATTTTTATGGTGAATCAAACATGAGCACTTTCAAACCAGCTTTCATTAGTACTCTGGGAGGTTTTAAGCCGTTGGCGCTTCTTTTTTTCCCCCCACATTGTTTTTTCTTTCATAACATTCTTTTATGAGTTGAGGAACCAAAGTACTAAAAAAGAGGGCCAAACAGCCCCTCCACTGCAACATGCAGCCTCATGTTAATCCTAACATTAGTCTCCCCCTCTGTCATGTGAAAGCGTCTGTGAAAGCCCTGGCAAGACTGGTGCTTCATCTCCATCTCGTGCATGTTTCGCCCCCATTCCTCTCCTTCTCTCGGCCAATTACAGGCTCCTAAACCCGCAGGAAGGCTGCCCAGGCCAATCAGAAAAGAGGGAGGCTCAGCCCAGGCCTCCTGGGGTCCCTTGGAAAACATTTAAGGCATCCGTCAACCTTCCTCCCGCTACCTCTGCCCTAAAACGCACACGCTCACACACATGCAACATCTCGACTTGGCACCCCACTGCCAGCACCATGCCTCTCCCGTGTTTCCTCAAATCATCAGTGTTTGTTCAAAAGGAGCTGACAAGAGAGGGGGGAGAAGGTTGGGAGTAGATGGGGGGGATGGCGTAAGGGTGAAGCCAAAAAAAAAGAAAGGCTAGGGGGTGAGAGGTCACATAACCCTTTGTGTTAGTCCCTTCTACAGCTGCTGGAGAACGCATGCACGCACACGTTTGGATACTCTTGTTTTGCAGTACTGTAGCTTAGATACATAATTGATGAATTAGAAAATAAAGATCAGTATCACAGCCTTTGACACCATGGTGGGAGATATTGCAGATTTTAATGTCTCCAGATATCAAAAGAGTTTTCTTAGTATTATACTATAACATACAGTCAGTCCATGTTTTCTTGCAATCCCTTAGGATAAATGATCGGTGCCTGGATGCATTAATTGAACAAAGAGACAGTGTCAATTAAAATGATTATCTATAATAACATTAAATTATTGCTTTTGGGATTAATAACAAAATGGTTTCTGAATTTTACTTAGTGGCCTTAAAGGTCCCCTGTGAACTAGTAGCGCTACGGAGCAATGGTTTTACAAGTGGATCCTCTTTTGGTTTGTATTGTTTGTGAGCCCATGCTGTAATGGAATCTCTCTACACTCACAACTCATGGACTGTCTCTACACTCAAAATTGTCAACTTCAAAGACACTCAAAGACACACACACACACACACACACATACACTCTGTCTCTCTCTCTCTCTCTCTCTCTCTCTCTCTCTCTCTCTCTCTCTCGTTAAGATGGATGTACCTTGAGGGCCTTAAAACAAACAAGTAATTCCAAGACTGCAAGTGGAATTAAATGTAAATATAAAATGTGGGTGAATTGCAAATAAAGTGCATACCAAAGACATAAGTTAGTAGGCTGGTAAGTAAGATGTGTCTATCACAATAAAAGTAATTTCTGTAAATGCAAAAGAGTTTCAAGTGACAGGTGGGTAGGAAAAGGTTCCCTGATTACTGCTGTTCATACTACGATGCTCTTGTCATTCGACTTTGCTCCATAATGATTTTTGTGGTTAGCTGGGGTTTCAAAAGGGTTTCAGAAATATCATACAGCAATAAGACATACAAGATTGCATTAGCCTTTCAGTGACTTTAAGGTCTTAGGGACTCCTCAAGTCTTCAAATGCACTGATGTAAAGTAATGCCACCCCCATAGTGCACTACTGTTCTTTCGCTCACTCATTATCCACTCTTCATTATGTCTTTTATTCCTTACTTTAGTCCCTCTCTGTCATTCATTGCAGTCTATCACTACAAATACCCTGATGCTCCAAGATCAAAGTGCTTATCTCACAGGGCTCCTTGAGCGATAAAAGAGAATTAAAGAAACATGTGAATCAATTTAGTATGACCTTGTTAATTGCTTTGGAACCAGTCACTGAATTGCTTTCCAAGCCTACATAACAAAATCAAAAAAAGGTATTCAGGGTCGGATTTCTCAAGGAAAGGCAAAAGATTTAACCAAAGGCAATCAGCTATAATCACAGAATAAAGCCCATATGAATAAAGCAAGAGTGTGACACCACAAGGAATCTTTAATGGCTGTAAAACCGCAGAGGAACAAGCTATAACTTCAGTTACAGTGAGATAGTGTTAGCTAGCCTGTGAAGTAGTCAGCATTACACTCCAATGAGAAAACATTGAAAATGTTAATGATACACATGCAAAACCTTACCAAGAAGACATGACGTCCAGCCAGTGTGCTTTCTTACATGAGCCAACTTTAAACTGCTACCCCCTCTGATGTGACTTGTTCGTTTGTGAAAACTAGTATTTCCAAGTACAGCACTTCTGACGAGTGATGAAATTTTAACCCAAAGTACTCCAAAATGGCCACATAAAAAAGGCTTGAGCATTAAAACACTACAGTGCTGTGAAAAACATGCTTGGTGGTTTTGCTTGGTTTAAAAAGAAGAAATTATTGCTGAATTGTGTTTTCTACAAAATGAGAAAAAAAAGGGGTATGTGTCATTTGACTTGACATTAAATGTTTTTACAGACGACCGAAATGTAAACAGTATATATACACACACACACACACACATATATATGCACACATATATAGATATATATAGATAATGCATATCCATAGACTTACACGCACCTGGAACCTAAATTAATTTCATGAAGCATCTTGAATTACTATACATACAACCACTATACATTTTTCATAAAAACTGTTGCCTCATTGCATTTTCACATGATCATTTCAAAACAATCATGTTTGTGAGTACACATACACAAAGTCGTCCAAGGTCCACTGCTGTCTCAATGATTACACAAGAATCATGCAAATAGATTTTCTGCCCTTGACTCTCCCCTTCACCACTAACCTCTATCTTTAAAATAAACAAGATTTGAGTAAACATACCTCATACAGTACTTCCACATGAGCCTGCATGTTACACCAGACACTGGAGAGGAAAAGTCCACATTGGCAAAGACCCTCAGACAAGAGGTGGGGCCCAGAAACTGCAACAAGCTGCTCCCAATAGGTCTCCGACTGTTGGATGTATTTACATGAATTCATTAACCTGTTGTGAGAGTGTGTGTATGTTTGAGGGTGGAGTATACGCACAGACACAGGGTGGATTTTTAACCCGTCCGTGTGAGCTCTCAGGCATTCAGATCTGGCTACTGGGTGGCTCTAATGTCTCCTACTCTTATTTCATAAGAGTGAGTGGAAAACTCAGAGTCAGCACACTGGCATGAGAAGAGCCTGTGCTGGAAGCAGATCAGGACACACATCTGCAAACCCAGCTACAGTCTGTGTGTGTGTGTGTGTGTGTGTGTGTGTGTGTGTGTGTGTGTACAAAATCAAGTGTGTGTATCGAAGCAAGAACGAGAAAGGTAAAGGTAAAGAGTGCAAGTAAGCAAAGGAAACGCAGAAAGTGTTTGCTGCACTGATCTGAAAATGGACCTTTGTGGAAAATGTCTTCATTGCTGCATTCCATGTGGGGTGTGTGTGTGCACGCACGCACGCACACACGCACAGGCATGCATCGTTTCTCTAAGATATTAAAATCAAAAGTTGTCGAGTAAAAACGTCATCTGTTTTGGTTCTGATGATTTACTACTTTTTGAACAATACACATTCAGTGCTTAAGGTTGTAGACTTCGATCCTATTATAAAGTATATTAACATATATATTTTTATTTATTTACATTAATAAAACGAATAAATAAATAAAGGTCTTTGTGAACCCACTTGTTGTTTTGGAGGACTAAGTATAGACGTGCAGCATTAATTTGCTCTAAATCCTGCTGTTTCTATGTCAGACACACACACACACACACACACACACACACACACACACACACACACACACACACACACACACACACACACACACACACACACACACACACACAC
>JAVQJL010084001.1:0-10716 GCA_036024295.1 Nannoperca obscura
AGATCTCCCTGCAGCTCTGGCAGACTGGAGGACATCAGTGACTGACAGGAGGGCAGTTTCTGTGGAGTGTCCGGGTTTGAAGCCTGATTGGTTCGGGTCGAGGAGGTTGTTCTGTTTGAAGAAAGTAGACAGTTGGTTAAAGACGGCACGTTCTAGTGTTTTGGATAGAAATGGTAACAGAGATACTGGTCTGTAGTTCTGGAGGAGGGATGGGTTGAGAGAGGGTTTTTGTTTGAAAGCAGAGGGAAAGGTCCCTGAAGCAAGAGATGAGTTAATGACATGCAGAAGAAATGTTATGATAGAGGGGGAGATGGTTTGAAGAAGAGGGGAGGGAATAGGGTCAAGAGAACAGGTGGTAGGATGGTGAGAGAGAGAGGAGATCTGTGATCTCCGTCTCAGACAGTGAGGAGAAGTATTAGTTGTAGTGGACAGCAGGAGGGTCTGGGCGGTCGGTTCTGGGAACTGGCTGCTAATGTCCATGACTTTCTTCTCAAAGAAAGAGGAGAAGTCATCAGCAGTCAGGGGGGGGGGGGGGGGAGAGCTGTGGTTAATGTGGAACCCACGGTGTTAGTGGCTGTGTTAGGATCTAGTCCAAATGCCATTGACAACCTCTTTTTTTAAAAGAAGCTTGGAGGTGTCAGAAACTTTTCAACTGACAGAAGACCATTTAATTAGCCACCCTAAAAGGGTAAATTCTCACTACACCTTGCAAAAAAGTCTGCCATTGCTATTCATGATTTCTGAATACATGTGTGGATTTAGTGCATTGGCTGTGCAAATCAGGACACAAACTTATTTCTACAAAGGGAAAAGACAAAGATATCTAATTTATCACTTACGGCGTGCAGTATTAGTAGGGACAATGTTCTGGGAAAGACACAACCAAACAATTGTAAGTTAAGGCTTAAGGTTATAGAATCAGCTAGGCCTTAAGGTATTTCTCTTGATTAGTAGCTCAATACCGATGCACAAATACATAGACCACATGCAACTTTGACGTGCAAGAAGCATCATGGTTTATGTGAAAGAGCTCTCTGTGTGTCTGTACTTAAGTTCTCTACAATGCACGAACCAACAACAAAACAGTTAAGTGGTTAACATGACAGGACTATTGTCCTTTTTTTAGTGTTACTTATGTACACAAAAATGCTCTATCTCAAAAAGTTCCCCTTCTGTCACCTGACCAATGCAACAAAGTCTGAATCCAGTTTGCTCCTGTGTTTGCATGTGTGGGCGAGTGAGTAGGGGCAGAGATGCTGAATGTGCCAATCCATAAGCCCCATCGACAGAAAAACTACTGTTCCTCAACCGGAAAAAGCACTGAAGGAGAAACACTCAAACTGGATGTCCTCAGAGCAGTTCAAACACACTAACACACACACACACACAGCAGGCAGTCAAAGATGTCAATACTGAATTTTGGCAAAAGAAACATTGGATAGTCTAGTGAGTGGGAGACAAAGCAATAGAACTCGTTTGAAAAAATTTGAAAACTTTACTGCATATTGTTTTCAATCATTTGTTAATTCATTATCAGTGACATGCATTTAAGCATTCATAATAAATTGACAGTAGAGATTTTAGGCTTTGTCCAGGTCAAAACATAAGTAGACAATTATGAAGGATAACAGACATGTAACTGGTAGCTAAATGAGTCTAACTACAAACATTCCCCTCTGGTTGTTACTGTACATCACAAATAAAATGACTGGTTGCAGTTTGAGGTGTCTTGTCAACTGTTTTGCAGAACTCTCTTTTATAATAGTGGTTTATGGGGAAAATTATACTTTTTGGGCATTGTAGTATCGTGAGTGGCCACTTGGACAAATTAGCTGCAAGGCCACGTGGTGGCACCGTCATACATCCATGCAAAGACTTTACATTGAGATGACGTCAAAAATACATCCTTCATGGTTTAAAAAATCATTATATAAATAAGAGTAATAAACGGTCTTCTTAGCAGTTTAAGGTGTCATATTTGGTTGTCTGGGGGCTTTTCGGGCACAAAATTATCTTTTGTTGTCGCAGTATCACGGATGGCCCCTGGGGCAAATTGGCAGCAAAGCTGACTTGCAGCATCGTATCCAGCTACATCCACGTGATATCCAAACCTGGGATTTCTGCCTTTGCCCCCGGTACAAAGGACGTGAATTAAATTTTGTATGTGAAGCTGAACTGAAGTTGAAAACTGAAAAAATTACCTGCAACATTTATTTTAAGAAAAAGTGTCCCTGTGACTCTGGTTAATCCACAGTGTAGTCATAACAGTTCTCATATAGGGACTCTTTGTTCAGTAAAAAAGCCTCCAAAAAATAAATTCCATTCACCTCCATTGTATTGGGGTGATGTTAGGAATCTCATGGCAGATACAGTACATAAAAACCTAGCAAACAAAACAAAAAAATCAAATATGGGTTTTTTGTTATTTGGGTTTAAACCATTTAAAATAACATTTTACAGCACACTATGATGTGGACATAGTAACGCATTAATCTTGGACACCATAGAAAAGTGTATGTCCACAGCAGAACACACTAATTTAATGAGTCAGTGTACAGTAGAGAATACCAGTTAGAATATTGGAAGCTTTTTTGTGTGAGTGTGTGTGTGTGTGTGTGTGCGTGTTTTGGGGGAGGGTTTTAGGCACTGCATGTGGCTTGTTACCAAAGATCTTTCATGGCATGCTAATTAAACATTCAGCTCTTCATCTAAACCGTCCATGAAGCAACATAACACTGTAGGGAATTCAAACATGAGGCCGCGACTTTCCACACGTTGCATTCCATCAAAGTCACATACTGTAGAAAAGGCCCCAAAGTTTTAAGCTAGTGTTATTAAATACTGTTGCCCATATGGTGCGTCTATGTCCAATGTATTGTTACGTATCTGTTTATTCAGTGCTGGCAATTCTATGAGGGGAGACAACCCACGTGCTAGTGGTATATCGTAACTGACGCCACACAGTTCAAAGCAGTGTTCTTCAGTGGGTTGGTCAAGTGATGGATTACGATTGTGCAGTGCAATCATGTTCGTTACAAGTGATCTATGCATGAATGAAAAAGAAAACCACAACCAGACATAAACACCCAGCTTTTGTTTGAGCTGTTTCATGACTGCTGGAATACCTATATATGTGTTACAGTAAAGAGAAGAAGTACACAGCATGTCAACTATCTCTCAGCTCTGTATCTCATACTCTGGAGGATCTGGCCTTAAGTGGTGTTCCGGCTAACATACAAGCATGTGCATATACTGTGTGTGCTTTGAGGAGAAAAACACCTGTGAAATGTACTGACAGCATTTACAAAACCACTTCAGAAGGCAGGTGAAGCAGCCTGCTAACTAACATGCAAATCACGGTGGGCTGATATTTTATAATTTCCAACAGTGGCATCACGTTGAGTGATAAACTAAAGGACAAAAGTGTACTTAAAACAGGAAAGCTAGGAATTTATTTATTTACAGTGTCATGAATATGTATGTAAATGTGAATATGAAAAGGGCTTTTTAGTTTTGGTTTATGCATAAAAGAATATATGGCAATGAATCAGTTAATTTTGATTATAATAATGGGTGAAAGTCCAATAAATAAAATAATAAAATACAATTTAGGGAACAAACCTCGCCTGTTTGTTTAAATGCTTTGGGAACTTCAGTCCAAGACGACCTGGTTTACTTTAAAGTGATCAGCATCTTATGGCTGCAGGTCCAGAAAATAACACTTTATTTGGGATTAGCTGGGAACATAAAATCTGTTTGAAATAAATTTAAAAACAACCTTAAATATGCAACAGGGAAAAGCATTTACTCCAAAATATTATTCTTAATTAATGGTGGTCAATGCTTCTGTTTTGTTTCATGGATGCGTGATGTAAGATTTGTCATTTCAGTAAACATATCTGTTCCCTGCCATCAAGACAGTTAAAAATAACTTGACAGCTGTGAAGCTCCTGCAGTCATACTTTGAAATATAAATTTGTACTTTTTGGCGTGGGCTGTCTGACATCATTTGGAAAAAAAATGTAACTGTCTCTTTCTCCTTGGAAACAGGATGTTTTTATCAATTATCTCTGAAAAGAGGCCTGCTGAGACCCCTCAACACTCTGGCCCACATGCATATACGTGCACACACACAAGTACTCCCACAAAAAAAAGTCACATTCGCAACTACCTCAAAGACGCACAGCGTTTGCCATTGAGAGGAGAGCCTTAGCCAATCAGAGGAAGGAGGACGATAGAGGAGGAAGTTAGTGTGGTCACACTGTATGTGTTCATCATCAGCGCAGACAGAAATAGCTCTGTCAGAGAGTAAACAACACATCCCATTCATAATTTTTTTTTTTTTTTTAAACAGCCAGTGAACGCCTACTCCTCTACAGTGCAATGAGAGGGGAAGCAAGAGATAAAGACAGGGAGAGAAGCAGACAGACAAATGTACAGAGACAGATACTTTACAGAGACAGACACAAAGAGAGACGGAAATACAGACACAGACAAAAAGAAAACGACAAAAGAGTAGCGTGAGGCGTGGGGCCGCAGTTAGAGTGAGAAAAAAAGCCTGATGATGACATCACATCCTCGTCACTGCTGGTTCCACTTCTTCGGTTTGGGAAAACACCAGAAACCTACGTCACGTGGTGAGACACCACTTTCCATCTCTCTTTCTCAGTAAGTCACTAACAACGATATATACACACACACACTGTCTCTCTCTCTCTCTCTCTCTCTCTCGCTCTCTCTCACACACACACACACACACACACTCATAAATGTATATACATATGTACTATCACAGATGTACATATACAGTAGGCTCTTGTAATAACACAGGACTCTATGCATCCATGCGTGTTAACTAGAGTCACCAGCTGTTTCCCAGCCCACACGTTGTGCCATTACACCAAACCACTTTCCATTCAGACACACACAGACACACAATCAAACGCACACAGCATGGTTACCACGCAATGCCAGATAAGGAAATTGTTAAGCGTTGTTAAGTTACGTGCATCTATATCTGTGTGTGCGCGTGCACTCAGGGTTTGTCAGAAAGAGGAAGTGATGCAAGATGCAATGGAAGGTATATTTTTAGAAAAGAGCGGAAGTGTCTCACTTCTCTTTCCAGGATTAGCATATTCATAAAATACACACACACATACACACAAAATAGAGAAACCAGTGAAAGTGCACACTTCCTTGTCACAAACACAAACTCGGTCTTTCAGAGGTGGATCTGATGCAATGTGTAGTAGCTAAAAAAAAAAGAAAAATACAATCATCACTTGGTGGTAATGGTCTTCTAACAATGTGCAGACCTGCAGCCAAAAAACTTCCAGTCATTTCCATTCATGTGGTAGAACAACAAAATACAGCCCATGTATGTAACAGGTATGAAAACAGCCACAGGTCACAAGATACAGTAGCTTGCTTTCATATGTACCGACACACACTCCCACACAGTGTTTCAAATCAGCATCACCTAACCAACCAATGACCATCTTTCTAATCCTACTTTCTGAAATCCCGCACCACTACCCAGGTGATAATAAAGCTGTGTCATTGCAATACTGATGTCATATGATTGTCATGGCACTGAGGAGCGAGTGGGTGTTTTCACTTCCATTTACATCACATGGTAACAGGATGAAACCAGCATGTGAGACTCGAGTGGGCGATTCTGTCACTACCTTGATCACTGGACCACAAACTTGCACTACATGTTACCACAGGATTCATAGCAAACGATGGCAGATTGTTTTGGGGCGACCCCAGTCTTACAGTTGAAAACTCAAAGAATTGACCTCTCACGCAACATGACATTACAGAGTCTGTTCTGTGTTTTCATTTTTCACTGAAACTTAAAGGTTAGGTCTATTTAATGCTGATGTTAGGAGAAAAAATTCAGTTAACGTTTATGCTTCAAAAACTATACGAATTCTTCATATAGTTAAATTCCCTTTTCTGAGGCATACATTTTTTAAATGATTCCATTTCAACACTTAGAACATGTGCTACTTACAGTGCTGTAGATAATACACTGCAAAAAATCTGTTACTGTTACAAGTACGTACTGCTCTAAATACTCACTGTACTGCATTCAAGGAAGCTTTGACATTCAGAATTTGACATTTGACTGGTGAAAAGCATTGTATTCACATGAAGGTTATCAGTAAATCAAAACCAGAGGAATCAGGAAACTATATGGAAACATGGATGCATGATCTAACTGTGATACCATATTTTCTTGCATTAAAATGGTTAATTTTGGCATCTCATGTCCGACGTTGGAGTTCCCCATAAGCACTTGAATGAATCAACAAAAAACAAGTTTTCCAAATAGTTCCGTTTCAGACCCACCTTACTACATAAGGACGACACAAGACTGACAAGAAAATAAAGAGATACGGTGTTTTGCTATGATGGATCACATGTCTCAAGCAACGTTCAAGTCTCTTCAAGGTGACTTTCATGGCGTAATGAAATGAGTGGAAACCAGTGGCTGCTTGAAAGGTGGGAGATCAATACAAAGACATTGCGTTAAAGGTGCACCCTATTGATTTAATGTATTAAAGTCAATTTACACAACGAGATGCGATACGATTTAGTCTGGAAAAACTACTCAAATAACATCACCCGAGTATTTCAGCTTTGAACAGGAAACATGAAATACAAACTGGAGGCGTTGACTTTGATGGAAGTGGGCATTAAACATGCACGGAGGGTCCCAGTTTCATGAGGGAGCAACATTAAATCACTGGAGTGCCTATTTAATGGAATAAAAAGAAGTAGAGGTAAGGAGGAGACAAAACTGAAAGGTTTTCTGACGTTCTGGGTACAGGACATCGTAGCATGGGAGAAATAAAGCGAGATACAGGATGTTTTTGATGCATTTTTTCAGAACCAACTCCAACCTTCCACTTACACATAAGCAAACACACATAAACACACACACTTAGCACAAGTACAAGGGCCAATCCCATCGCCCCCCTGCGGTGTACCCCTGGGGGGGTTAATGGACGCACTCACTCACCCTGATACTTTCCTCCCTCCTTAAGCTCATCTTCCACTGCCCGTCTTCCTACTCCCCCCTTTTTCCCCACTCCACTAGTGTTTTCCACCCCAGTGGAAACAAGGAGGGGTGGGTGGCAGGGCTGCTCACCAGCGTCTACAGTGTATACAGGAAAATGGGTCAGCTACAGGAACAGAGGATGGGGGAGACACACCATGGAGCAGTGTACATGCTGGGGGCAGGGTGTGTGTGTGTTTAGAGGTGACTTGGGTGAGCTTGCGGTGAGAGCCCCCAGGGAGGCATCACCTTCAGGCACACGCTGCTAGTACTTCTCACTCAAAGTCACACTTTGTCAACCAACAATTCAACCTCTACATAAAAAAAAAATCTAAAACACTGTCTTTAAAACAGGTATGGATGTAGTGATACATAAAAAGGGAGACAAAACAGTGTGAGTGATATGGAAAGTTGTAGCTGTATTTTAGGACCTCTCATTTCAGTCTGAGCAGGGTAAACAACACACTCATTTTATCTCATGAACAAGTGTCTCTATTTTGACACTCAGTTTTAAATCTGTCGTATACGTCGTTGTGTGTGTGTGTGGGCGTCTTTGTTGTGTGTGTGTCTGTGTGTATGTGTGAATGGTGTTGATGCGTAGGAGACAGTTACGTGTTTTGGCTTACAACATGGCTGTCGATGGTTTGAGTTGTCATGACAATTTTTAGTGGGACTTCACCATGGTGACCATGACTGGACACACACAAGCACAATTTTAATCCAATCCATATTTCTTGAATAGGTGAATGACACTCTCCTGTCTACTTTTCTTTTTTACTTTTTACACTAATGCAGTTTTGGCTGACCCAGTTTTTTTTAGAACAAAACATGCTTTTTTGTCAAAATAGCTCCTGCTGCCACACTATCCACTACAGCTCATTAAAAATGGTTTTAATATAAACATTTGGATATGAGTTGGAAGTCTTAACTGGTCTCCTCAATTTCTAGTAACAAAAACCTGACCCAGAATTTGTTAATTATTATAAGTCTAATCTGATCAAGTATTGTCACAGGTCTCGGTTCTGTTTGTCAATATTTCTAGTATCTGATTTGATCCAAATGGATTCACTATCAGCTTTGATTACATGGTGCATCATAATTATTACAGGAATGTGTTTCAGGTGAGACAGAGAGTGGTGGCCGGTCACGCTACTGCTCCTTTTCTATGTGGGTTTGTTCAGGTCCACCACACTTTGGATCGGATCTAAAAATCTTTAGATCCATTTGGACCATGCCTGACGTGACTCCTTGGATCTCTTTGGGATCTTTTTTTAAAATATGTATATTATTAATTTATGTATGTTCAATTGATTTTAAAATTTGGGATCAGGTCCAAAGACCTCAGTTCACAGGTCTTGAAGAGTACTACTGCATGTGCCAAAAAGGTTGTATGAAGCCTTTAGTGGCTTTATTGTAGGTTTAACCTTCACTTCTGTGTTCTAATCTTTCGTCTCTGAAGCTACAGGCAGCACTGCCTTAAACTTTAAAGTGCAACGTTGTCATTTTATCACACACATGCCCACGTGTTATGGGTCACTAGTGTCTCTGTAGCAGTGTCACTCGCTCACAAACGTAACACGTTTTTACACTGTGGTGACCAGACTGACGTAAGCGTTCTACTCTAGGGTAAGAGGTCGCAGATCAGTTGACCATTTCCACCATGACTCTCTGTGGCACAGAGAGCGACAGTCTCCCACATAGTATCTCCCACATACACAGGACGCACTCCGACGTCAGCCAATCACACACAACAAAGCTCTGACATCATGGCTGACATGACAGCTAAGCAGGAACAGCTGTCTAGTAGTTGCAGGCCACACCACAAGAGAGTGATGCAATAGTGTGTGTGTGTGTGTGTGTGTGTGTGTGTGTGTGTGAGCGTAGGAGTGTATGTGTGTGTTGGTGTGCATGTACTGTATAAGAGTCTAGGTCAGCACTGTCTGTATAGAACCGACAGCACTGGTGTGGTCAGTGTGGGAGAGATGAGTCACAAGGTCAAACTGAAGTTAAATTCCAGTGAAGGGGGAAGAAGAGTCACAGAAAGTGAGAGCAAAGAAGTCACAAGTCAGATAGAGTAGCAGGCCAAGAGCAGGCTTGACAGACAGAAGCCGTTTAGTGATTTTGTAACACATCCTTAAATTTCAGACTGAGTAGCCTAAAGCAAAGATCTCATGAACTGTGCCACAAGGTCCACACAAATGAGTGTGTGCTTCCATGCTTTGCTGTGCTACGTGTTCATGTTGCGTACAGATAGTCGTGTGTGAATGGTCCGCTCCACTGGGGAAAACAGGGAATTCTGCCCAGACATTCCATGGCACAGATTCCCGAAGAGTTTCCACTACAAGTAAGACACACACTCATACATACACACACACACACACACACACACACATATCCTGCCTCTCAGGATGAATTCCTGTCTAATGTACAATGGGAAATTAAAAAAACCCCTGAAGACAAGGTCTTTAAAGAGGCACAGGCACGGCTAATAACCTATTGGTACATTAGTGTCATGAAGAGTGGCATATGAGCACTCAATCAGGCAGAGAACGAGAACATATTACCGCAGCCTGCACCCAGCATGCAAATCTCTCACAGGACACAGCTCCAAATGGGGCTTCCCATCATGCAAAGTAAGGGCAGTCCCACAGTCACAGAAAAAAAAGTTACTTCTGCGCACTGATATACACTAAATTATATGAATATATTAACACCTATGTTGTGAGTGTCAAGGCCATCACGCTTCATCAAACAAAAGACATGACAGAGAATTAAAAATAGTCTACTGAATATTTTATTTACATGCCAGTAGGGCAATGTCATATGACTTGCCACAAGACCCCAAGCAAGTAATGTACGCAAGTAGATGATGTAAACAAACTGAAAATTATGAAGAAAGAATGAAAAATACACATATTACCTATAAGGCTCTGTGAGGCTGAGGCACAGCAATGCTTTGGACTTAATGCCAACACCAGCATGCTAACAAGCTAACAATGACAATACAAATATGTTTGTCAGGTATAATGTTTATCTTCTTCACCATCTTAGTATAGCGTGTTAGCATGCTAACATTTGCTAATTCGCCCTAAACACAAAGCAAAACTTTATGGTGATACAACAGGAAATCTATCCAATAGGTGTCAAGATATTTCAGTCTGGACCAAATTGGTGGACAGATAGACGGTCTTCAAAAATCAGAATTGTCAGTATATAGCTACTTAACAAGAGCATTTGAAGTTTAATCTGCTTGTTTTGGTTGGTTAGCCAAACTACAAACACTTGGAGCTTCAGCAAGGACGTCAGTTGGAGAAACCAGACTTCCTGTCTGGTTAGGAAGGCCGACCAGCGCCTCTACTTCCTGAGGAGGCTGAGGCGTGCTGGACTTGGGAAGTCAGTCCTGACTTCCTTCTACAGGTGTGTGGTGGAGAGCATCCTCTGCTCCAGCATCACTGTGTGGCACGGCAGCTGCTCTGGTGCTGAGAAGAAGACTCTGCAACGGGTGGTGAGGGCTGCACAGAGGATTGTGGGGAGCAGCCTGCCAAACACCACACACATCTACATCAGGAGATGCAGGAAAAGGGCCACCAGCATCCTTAAGGACACCACCCACCCGGCAGACACACTCTTTACCCCTCTCCCCTCAGGCA
>JAVQJL010084004.1:0-18339 GCA_036024295.1 Nannoperca obscura
GGGTCTTTGTGTGTGTGGAAGTTGGTCTCGACCGGCTCCATGTGATTGAGTGCCCTGAGATAACTTTGTTATGATATGGCGCTATATAAATAAAATTGAATTGAATTGAATTGAATCCAAAGTAAAACTAGACAAATCAAGTCACAGGTCATTTGAGACGTGTCCGAGTTAAGTCTCTAGTCTGTCAGAGTAAGTCTCACGTCCAAGACAATAAAGACACGTCGTGCCCTGAGATAACTTTGTTATTATTCAGCGCTGTACAAATAAAACTGAATTGAATTGAATTAAGTTTAGACTTAAGTCTGTCAGAGTAAGACTCAAATCCAAGTCAACTTATAAATGTTCGTGCACAAACTACAAGTCAAGATCCAAATCCTTCAGGTCCAGATGCTGATTACAATAATGCACTGGCTTCATAATGAAACGTGCAACTCCTGTCTGTTGCCGTCTTTTTTGTTTGAAATTACCAGAAAATGTTTTCCTGTTTAAAAAGGTTAAAGTAAAGCCTCAAGTCCTCACTTTGGTGACCAAAGTGTGACTTGAGTCCATATCTCGTGGCTACTGCTGCGGTTCAAGGGACACTGAGTTATCTGTAACTTATAACTTCTATCAGCTGTGAGCTTGAGAACAAGGCTTTTTAGCCTGCTTGTATGTGTTTGTATATATATATGCAACAACGTCCTAAATCATTGAGAGGCTAAAAAGGCAAGAATGTTGGCAAGGGAACTGGAGTCGTGTCGTGTGAAGACCAACGACAAAATTTGATTTTAAAACTAAACTGAATTATTTGGTCGTTTTATGTTCAGGGACAGAGAAAATCTTTAGCTTTTATTTTGAGTTATTTAAAAAATAAGTAGTAAATATTCTTGTGAAATGGCCCCCTGATAAATTTTAAAAAGTATTGTGCAATTTCTTAAACAATAGGAATCCTATTAAGACCTCGACTGATGAAATTAAATAGAGACCGTTTTAAATGATGCCTGGCTCTTGTCTTTTAATTTAATTTAACTTAATTTAATTTTAATCAGGTTATTTTTTCAATGCTCTTAAAATATACTGCAAGTTGTTTCATTTTCATCTTATGATGTTATCGTTTGTTATATACTTGCGTGTGTGCAATAACAATATTAAAGTGATGTTTTGGCAAGAGGCTTGAGTGACTAGAACATAAAATAAAATGCATTTGGTAATTATTTATAAAAACTATTCATCATGGCTTTACAGCTCTACATAATTTTCTTTTATTTCCTAAGATTAAGACTGTGCCCAGAACTAACATTGATTAAGTTAATTGAATATGGGGCCTCTGAGGGTACAACAGTCTTACTGCGACAATGCAGAGAGAGAAGCAAGGGAGTTTCGTCATTTATCTTACTGTATATTTTTTATATATCTTATTACATTTTACTGGAGCACAGGGATTTGTAATGAATCTTCAGCAATAGCTCTTAGCTACGCTTTGCCAAGGGAGGAAGAAAGCCCTCTCTGAATCCGAAATGGGAGATTTACCTAATTGAAGCTAATATGCTTGGTTTGTTTTGATGAGATTAAACTCACTTAAGTGAATGAATGCAAGAGAAAGTTAGAAAACAAAAAGCATTGTGTCACAACTAAGCCCCGTTTGATCATTTGCTTAATGGAGAATTACTGTAATCTCACTGGTTTGAATATAAATTCCATTTGTGCTGCGTTCTGATCGACTGTTTCCGAATGTGAAACTTTCTCTTGCATGTTCTGCGTTTAATCAACAAACGTTTTCGTGTGCAAACTGAATCCCACAAGACAATCCAGTACAACTACTTGGCTTATCAGCACTCATTAGACCCGTTGGGAAAACAAGATCAGCTGCTTTAAAAGGAAACAAACAACAACAGTGTTGATTTTCTTTCTCGAGAGACATAATCCTTGCGTGAATTACTCCAGCAGAGCTACCTGCCGTTTGCCGAGTTCAGCTATGGGCTAAGAAAGAATCTCTGGACCCGCGCTGGTAGCTCTCCATTTACTGGGTGGTTGAGACACACATCACCGCAGCCTTGAGCTGTCAGCAGCTCGTCCATCATCGCCTGCTCCCTTCAGCCCAGCTCATAACTCCATCACGCCTTACAGCACACACAGATTGGCTGAGCTCTGTGGGGAACACTGGCCGGCTAACTGCATGCGAGACACATGGGTTTGTGCCCGGAAGGCCCCTGAGCAAGGCATTTAACACAGACCTGCCACAGTAGATCTGCTCGGTGACAAACACTAGAAGACTGAGATTGTACTTCAACTGTATGACGCAGATCATTTATCAAGAGAACCAAGTGAGAAATGTCTTGCATTATTTAAGGTTCAAGGTTAAAAAAACAGGCATCTGAGTAGTTTACAGTGGCAAAAATAAAAAAGCTAGTGAACATTATTAGCTTTCCGTGAACACTAATCACATTTCCATGCATTAAGGAAGCGTGTAAAACCTCATCTTACAACTAAAACCCCCACTGGAACATTTTTATACAGTACATGGGACCAGGATGTAGCTCCCAACAAATCTCTGACATTACGTCCTGTAAATCAATAAAATGTTACGGCCTCTTCATCCCCTCAGCTGTGATTCATGTTTTGGTTTTATGTTCATAGCGGTGCCGTTTCAGTGTGGCGTTGCAGTAGTAATCGCTTAATTTTGGCACTCTCTGATAAGCACAAAATCTACTCAAAGCCTCAGATTTTAATGCATGAGTGTGTTAAAAATAAAGTGGGTTATTTAAAAGAAGCAGGCTTAATGCCGGCAACACGGTCATCATTAAATTATAGCAGTGGGGTGTGAATTTAACCTTGACGTTCATTAAAATGCTCTAAACACGATTAATTAATAAGCAATAATTATTACATTAACGTGCCAAGTGTAAGATGTCTCCGTGGCACTTAAAAATTCATTGATTAGCTGGAACTGTCTGCATGGGAAAAAGTGATTAATTCCAAATGATCCTCTCGGGGCACATTATACTAACGAAGAAAAATACAGTTCACACAATCTCAGAAAAGAAATGGAATAATTTTTTTAACTTAAACTCACACAATATGCTGCACTATGTTTGTGGCCACCACTTCATCTAGCACCATCACGAGTTCTACATTTGAATTTGTTCAAAACTTTGGTTCATGGCCCAGTACTCACAAAACGGCCTCAGCTGTACTTTGTGTCTGCTGCTAATTAGCCAATGTTAGCATGCTAACATGCTAAACCAAGATGCTTAACATCAGCATGTTAGCATTGTAATTGTGAGCATGTTAACATGCTGACGTTAGCATTTTACAGAGCCGCTAGCAGGCTGCAGACTCTCAATCTTATGCTACTGTGTTCCTTTTTTAGCATTTTGAACCACAAGCATGGTTGAATCAACTTTTCATAAGTTCACACTTAGCCTCCTGTAGTTATAACGCATGACACATCACAAAATTAAAAGTTGCACCACACAAAGTAGTTCTTCCACAGAGACTATTTACGTGCAGTAACGGACACGTGTAACTGTTACTAACTGAGCAAAGTAAATGTTAGCTTGCTGTTATATCACCTGTTAGGAGGATGAAGTATGGTTGATGTAGCTGACCTGATACTTGATCAACTGCTGTTATTAATGATGTAAACTGAAAAGAAACACCTATAGCCTACCGTACATTTAAAAATGTAATGCCAATTAAGTTATACTAAATGACCAAAAAACGTTAGTTTTGCACTCATTTTAATCTGCATGAACACTATTACTTACTACTAACATGTAGCTGGTATTTACAAAGAACTTAGAAAGAACTTTACACACAAACCTAGTGATGGATTTACAAACAGCTGGTGGAACCCAGACAATTACTCATAACAATTATCCACTAAGAAATCCCAAAATAGAAGCACTTTCTCCCCCCGTGTTGGCCATTGTGTTCATTTCAAAGGGCTCGAGTTTAAAATGTTCAGGTCTAAATGAAAATATTGAGTTTCTGTTTTCGTCTGCGACGGACCAGGGGCATGAATGTAAAGTGCCACAAGACAAATGTTTTCCATTTCTCCTGAAAAGCAGAGCGGGAACAATTTATCGCACCTGGAGGCAGACTCAATCAAATGAGGAAAATAAGGCAGACCGTTCCCACGCTACCGGGTTATGCATTATACATGCTTGCAAGAGGTTTATAACACCTCGAGTGACACCTCACTGTGGATCATGTAAGGTTGCCTTACTGTCCAGGAGAAATATTACCGCTCCTGAAGGCGTTGCTGTGTGCTTAACAGAGGCTGACAGCTCACACCGCAGACTTTCACTCCGGACGTAATCGCTTACGACACCTGGCACAAGAGTATTACCTTGACCAGACCGCTGCAATTCTGTCCATCTTTTGTCAGAAATTTCAGGAGCATGCAGAACACTTTTGACACACACGTTCAGGCCAATCACTGCCCACTTCTGATTCACTATAGAGCACTCACTGGTGGGGGAATTTAAGTCGAAAAGGGTCCTAATTCTGCAGAAGCTGCCAGTATTTCCTATGATTTGCATAAATCTCCATGGGGAGAGGGCAGTGATTTAAACAGGCTTGTCTGGAGGCAGAAGGAGGTGCAGACTTAGAGATTGGTGTAAGATGTGATTGCCTCTGGGCCCATGTTGTGCGGATGAAGCTCTCCAGAGGCAGAGGATGACGCTCCACATTAATCTGCCAATATCAGCCCGCTGCATATGAGGCATCCACTTCTCATGGAGGACCAACGCATCCATCGCTACTCCAAATCTAGATCTATTCCAATCCAGACTGAAAGCACAATACTCATTACCTGTCGGCTGGAAATGTTGCATGCATCTCTGCGAGCAAAATATACAATTTTCCTGCGTGACGATCCAATATCCCCCAGAATGAGCAAAAACCCAGGTTTCGCCAGCTGCCTCCCCAAACAACAAACACACAGCTTGGTTTTTACATTATGATGTGGTGGGAATTAAAAGGCTTTGATAATTCAATTTCCATAAATTGTGTGGGGAATATACAGCACTGAGCTGTTTGAAGGCACAAGAATAGGCTCAAAGACATGGGTGTTTGCAATTACAAAGAGATAAAGCACTGAAGAGACATCAAACAGGCGTTTTCAGATCCATCACAGAGAACTTGATATAATGAATAAAAGACATCCTAAAGGAGGGGTTGTGCTTTTTACATGAGTGCAATTGAATGCACCTTCATTATCCAGGTGAAGCTGTCTAATTGCAGGTTAATTTTAATAGAGGGTTGTAGGATATGAATGATATAAAAGAAAAGGTTGCCTGTGTATGACGTAAGCGTAATAAGACAAATGTAACAAGGTTTATTTGTAAAACATTACATTTTAAAGCTTTTATCTTAAGACTGTTGTCAAAAAGTGGCTTCAGCTGAGATGCAAAATGAGATGCGTGCAAAGTTTTAAAGATGAAATTCAGAACTTTCTGCATGTTTTGTTAAGCGGCCCATGAAATGATGTTCAAATCACATGAAAGCCAAGGCTTCCAGAATCACTTCATCACAGTCTTATCAGTCAGCTTTTAGCCAATTTGTATCTTACAAAACGAAGTCTCTCTCTGTTTGCCTTCATCTCTGAAACATTTAGTCCTTTTTCAGCATTTATTTGTCATCTTTTAATATATCTGCAGTCTTGTGTTTTATCTAACTGTCATTTGCAAACAGCATAAAAGATCCTGCCAGTGAGTTTCCCTTGTGTAAATAAATGTTTCAATCAATCAGTGCAGCTAAATGAAAATGTCAACCAGGTAAAATCCTCCGCAATTTGCCAAAATAACAAACTAAAGTAACTTGCGGTGATGTATATTTTGTAATATGAAAGTAATTTAACTTTAATCTGCATTCATTTATGTTTTGGCCACTTGGGTGCGGCGCAACAAGCTGTAAATCCCTCACTGGCATTTTGTCATCTTATTAAGTTGATATGGGAGCTTGTTAGCAAACAGCTGCTATTACCACATCCAGCAGACACGGAGCAAGATTAGCTTCATTTGGGGCCCGAGAGTCTCTGCTTTTAGTTCTGTTTTGTTCTTCACCATCTCCAACAGTCACACTTTTTAAGCTGCTAACGAAGCTACTTGCTAGCTTTGGTTGTTGCTAACTGCCTGCTGAGTGCAGCCAGCTTGAAAACAGCACTGATGAGAGCAGTGAGCGTGAACTAAGACGTCAAAATGCTCTGCAGTGCAGAAGGAAACTGCATTTAGGTAAAAACTCTGTTAGTTTTTCTCCACAAGTGACACCCCTAACATTACACATAGGTATTTGATCTATTATTAATATAAAGATATAGATTAGATCTTTAAGATGCTACCAAGAGTAATGAGACTAAATAGCAGCTAGTCAAACATCTATATTTAGGTGATAAAAAATATGAAATCGGAATGAATGATTGTTTGTGATTGCACCTGCTGGCGTGTGTTTGTGTGTTTTGTCTGTTCGTGTCCCTCACCTCCTGTTTGGGGATGCTAACATAGCCCAGGTGAGGCTTGAAGGCCTTGTACGACTGCTTGGAGAACATCCAGTGGCTGCCGAACGTCTGACCGAACACCGGCTGCAGGAGGAATAAGGGCTTCTCCGAGTAGTTCACCACGACCACGAAGAGCGACACCGCCACGATCAGACTGGTGGCGATCAGCGACTTCCTCTGTGGAGGGAAGAGAGAGAGGGACGTCTGACAAATGCAGCAATCATCGACTAAAGCTGATTGATCAGTAGAGTCTTACATTTCATTTCTTTATTGTCACTTTAATGGCTTGAATTTATGAGCAGGCAAAAAGTAGAAGCTTCCCAGTTGCATCATAAATCTGCCAGCAGACGCGGCTGACAAATACTGTATATTGTTAACAACGACAAATATACTTTAAAAAAGCAAATGTATTGTATTACTGTATAACAAGTGAATGAAAAAAGACGATGATTAACATGAGGAAACGTTTTGCTGAGTAAGTTGTATATAATATATAGAATAATAAAATATCACACACACATTTTACACATAGAGGTTATGAGATAGATTTCTTTCTAAATATATATACACTGCATTGCCCTGTTTAACTCTGGGCTTTTGGGATCGCTTCAAAGTAATGAGTTGCATAACATTTTATGAAAAGATCAATTTACATCCTGAACTTTTAGCACCACCGAGCCAAAAGGAGGCAGGACACTGGAAACATTCAACAGTGATACAATTCTTTCAGCAAAGTTCAATGTTTGGTGAAACCGTAAAACCAAATCCACAGCCTGATATGATTTTATTCTTTTAACTTGGCAAAGTTGTACAGCTATTATTTTAGTATTTGAATGATAAGACGATCCTTAATTCAATGTTAAATCCTTGCTGTGCTAATCAGTATAATGTGTTAGAATAAGTTACATCATAAATGCTACAAAGCTACAGAGAATATTAACACTGTAAATATATAAACATAGAGACTGTCTATCTGTACAGGAGGGAATAATGTGCCATATCTTAAATATTGCAGTCACAATGCATGTGCACTTTATGCAGTTAAATTGGGCAATTGGGAGAGATTTGAAGAGATTTCAGTCTTTTTCCTCTAGAGATAATAGCTGAATATTTTTGATCATATCAGTCACTATTTGTTTAATTTCTTTTAACAATGTGTTAGATCTTGGAGGTTGTAATATCATTTACTGTATTATTGCTGGTGCATATCAGGTTTGTTTAGATTTGTTGATATTTTTGTTGCATGTGATGGTGCATTAGCTTGTCAGGGACGGTTTACGTGCTAAAGAAGTGAATCATGTGTTACTTTTTCATATTTGGCCGATTCAGAACACAAATTTAGTGCAGTGAGTTGCTTCTATGTGTTCGTCTGAGCTGTTTCATTTGTTAGTTTGGCTCATTTGTTTACCAGTCTAAAAATAGAGCAAGCCAACAGGCACACTGCAACATTTCAGTTTTAGTGGCCGAAACACCACAGCAGTTTGTCTGACATGTTGTGCTACAGGCTGGTTTGGTTTGGGGATCAAACGTAATTAATAAAATTGTGTTTCACAACTTCAAGATAAAAAATATATGTTATCTGCGTCGGCATGAAGTACGAAAAAGAACATTCTTCCGAGTAAAACCTCTTAGAGATAAATGATGATTCACAAGAGTGCATCTTACTTGAGTCACTTCAGTATTGTCTGACCAGCGAGACAGAGAGACAAGAGCACTCTTACAGGGAGAAGATGTTCCTGAAGTTAGAGAGCGGCTTCATAACATCAACGGAAAGAAAGTGTTAAATTCAATTCACAGTTACCTCCTCCTGTCACTTCAGACGTATCGAGTATGAAAAGATCTCTCTGAAGTACTCGTTCTTGGAAATTTAATTAGCGGATTAACACTTAATCTTTGCTCATTGACACACAGAATGTCTGTTTTTCACTCCTAATGACATTGATCCATCACACTCTGCAAAGGTGGCATCACTGTTTTAGGCATGCTAGCAGCGCGGCTCTAGGGAAGGCGATTCTGTTCAGTCGATCAGTCGATCCACCACTTTGGCCCAGACTGAAATATCTCGACAACTACTGGATGGATTGCAAGTTTGTACAGACATTCATGTTCCCCTGATGATGAATCGTACTGACTTTGGAGATCCTCTAACTTTTCATCTAGTGCCACCAGCAGTTTGAAGTTTGTGATCCAGATATCAAATATCTTGACAACTAAAAGATGGATTGCCATAAAATTGGTTACACATATTTAAAGTCCCCAGAGGATAAATTCTACTGACTTTGGTGATTTGGTGAGGAAAAGTCAAAGTCAAAGAACATCAACATCTAATTGATGGATTGGCAAAAAATTTGATACAGATGTTAATGGTTCCCAGATGATATATTCTTATGACTTCAGAAGTGATCCTCAGACTTTTTTATCTAGTGCCACCATCAGGTCAACATTTTAATTTCTTTAATACGTAAAACTAATGACATTCCCATCAGCCTCAGCTGTACTTATGTTTGGTGTTAATTAGCAGATGCTAGCATGTGAATATTCTACACTAAGATGGTGAACAAGGTAAAGTTTAGAAATGTTTGTCACTGTGAGTTTGTTAAGATGCTGACATTAGTATTTAGCCCAAAGCACCCCCTGTGCCAAAGTACAGCCTCCCAGAGCCATGAGGTACCACGGCTTTAAACTCTTAGTCTTGTTTAATCAAAGTCAGAGGATTAGGGACCTCGTCCACGGTGCACAAATATGGCTTCTATCTACTTTTCTGTTTCAGCATCTCTACCAAGAAAGCATTGTTTCACACACTGCAAAACAGCAAAATGATTGTCTGGAAGTAAGCGGTATTATGGCTTGGCAGAAAGAACTGAGAGTGATGAATAATGGATAAGAGATGGAGGACGAGGAAAGGTCTCACAGAGGAGAAGCTATTGGCAGAGCTGGAGATCAATGCCCAGAAGAGAGAAAGAATCAGACAGAGATGAAAAAAATGTGTGGTGTGCTACAACATCTCGGAGCCTGAGGTGATGATAGATTGCAGCGGAGTCAGAGCCGTCTTTTTTTCCAGGAAACTTCAATAACATGCTGCTAATCTAACAGACAACACCGGTGGGAAACTTCGGATTTTAAGGAAGGGTGCGTTTCGCAGGTTCTTTGAAGTTATCTGATGGCAAGAAGATTGGATGTGGCATGCGGTAATGGTGAAGCCCCCACCGCCAAAGCGCCTGCACCAGCGCAAGGTTTGATCTCCAACATCAAACGTCCCATGGGAGGCGCCGGGGGCTTCGCTTCTCAGACACCAGATCAAACATGTGAGGTAGGGGGTTGGATAAAAAAGACGGTGACCATTTGCTACCCTGACAAGTCTATCGCATTCTACCAATTGCACGTGTGTTACATCACGCATCATTTCATGGCATTACCGCCCATCTTTGATCACAAACAGAGGGGTGTCAACTTTGATCTTGAATGAAACTGCACAAAGAGGACAAATGGGAAATTCTGGATTGCCACTCTATTCTTAAAGTATTTTACAAAATAATATATATATCACTTTTCCTGAAAGGACAGACAGTCCCAAGTTCCATGTCGTCCCAAAAGACAAATAAATGGCAGGTCGTTGTCTGAAAATGTGCTGTAATAGGTAGTCATCATGAGCCCATTATGGAGGATGAAACCAATCCCGTATAAAGCAAGGGGGGTTCTTCAGGAGGGGCACAAAAAAAAACAAAAAAACAACCCTCGGGTCAGTCAGCAGCTCTGCAACATCCATCTGTTCTCATGAGGAAAGAACATTTCCTTGTCTCCTTCAACCTCAATCTGGCCACAAATCACAGGGGAAATGATGTGTCAAAGTCTGGAGGCGATTGGGCCGCTCGGCGTGGGAGTAGCGGGGCGCTGAACCTCCAACAGCTCGAGTGTGAGACTCACGACTCCTCTCCTCGTTCGCTCATCCATCAGAGCGATCACCAGTCGGCCTGCTGAGCCGTTTGACAGAGAAGCTAAAAGGCTTGATGTTGAGGAAGGAGTGCGGTGAGGGAGTCGGGGGAGTGCCAGCCGAAATGGGGACTATTAACACCAGCAGTGAGGCACAAGAACGGCTATAAAGTTTCAACATTAGAGCTTTCGGTCAATGCTAAAACATTTTGCTTGAGGAATATGACTCCATATGCGGCTGCAACGACCTTGTTTGCGACCATCAAATCAGACAATGATGGCCATTAACTGCAGAGCCACTTATGGCGGAAGCCCGGGGTCGTTTCATTTAACACACCCCCACTGAAAGCTTCAGTTGGGCTATTTTTGAAAGGTGCTAAAAACCTACTCTGAGGGGGTATTGATCTCAGTTCGCAGACAGACTGTGTGGGATCGTTGGGACCCGAGACACGAGAGAGACATCATTTTCTCCAAGTCTCTCCCGCATTGAGCTTGTGTGACCAGATTACATATGGGGGGGGAATGGCCACTTCGTGCACTCAGCTGAAGCCTCAGTTGTACAGGAAGTGAACAGCAGCCAGTGATGCAACGTAACTAAGCACATTTACTAATGTACTGTACTTGTACTTGGCCACTTGAGGGCAGCAGAAACAAGTTGTGAACCCAACACCGACACATCACCACATTTTGAGGCATCATGGAGAATATCATTGTTGGCAAAGATGCTTATTTACACATCCAGCAGTTACGGCGCAACATTAGCGGCCACTGGGAGTCGTGGTTCAGACCACTTGGTGAATGTAAGTCCAATATTCAGTCTCTTTAACTTCTGTTCATGGTCTCTACTCACTCCTGAGGGAAATATCTGTCTCTTCAGCTGCTGAAAACGCCACTGTGTTCACCAGCTAGTCGCTAACGGTGTGCGTCTGCGGTTTGGTGCTGAGCAGGTAGTGTTCAGTGTGTTTGTAGAGCTCGTTTGATAAAAACAGCTGCCCAGCTGACAACAACACTATGAGAGCGTTGAGCACATTTAACAATGAGCTAAAACTCACTATGAAGCAGAGGGGAGCTGCAGATTCAGCGAACCCCTTCCCCATGGTCACACTGTTTTCACGTTTATCATTTGATACATTATAGACGTGTAAATTACAACAACAGATTTACTTCAGTAAAAGATCTAAACGCTTCCTTCCTCCACCGCTGGCAAAAACCAGGTTCAGTATGAGGATGTGACATTTCTTCCGCTCAGTGTTTGGCATCTACAGATGACAAATACATGTCTAAAAATTCTTTCTGTATCAATCACTGCAGCAATTCCCCCACTTAATGTACACCAACTAGGCAATGCATTTGTAAATTACAGAATAATCAACATGTACTTCCCCATCCGCTTGTGTGATGAATGAAACCCCAAAGCACATTACCTGTATATATTGTGCAATCAAAATTTCACCTCCATCAGGCTCTATCTGGGCATGAAGAGAATACAATTTTGCACAAAGACTAACGCTCCAGCTCAGTAAACAACAGAGCCACACTGTAGTTCAATCCAAAAAGCTAATCGCAGTGGGTATTGGAATAATGAGAGGCTCAAACTGAAGAAAATGCCTCATGAAAAAACATATCTGGTAGCTATTTTCAAGTGCCTCCTGGGCAATGGGCAAAAAAACTGAAAATTACATTTGCAATGCAAAAACACTACCTCCCTGGCACCTGATTCTTGCCACCACGGTCCAGCGAGCAGTTAAAATCCAATTTCAATTAAGGCGTTTGAGAAAATATTTACAGACAGTCTTTCTCTCACTCTTCCCTCTCTCTTTTTAAGCCTTAGTGTTGTTCTCCGGGGGCAAAGAGAGAGGCGCATAAACAAAGCGCCACTCTTGAGATTGAGAGTGAGGTCCAGACACATTACTTAATTCGCATCATATTTCCAGGAAAGGTCTCGCTTCAAAAGTCATCCAAGTCCGAGATAACAAACTATTCTCTTCCCGGGGGGGAGGAGGAGGAGGAGGTTGACTCTTTGCTGCTGGTAACACGGTCACGCACAAGTTCCCCTCCAAATTTCCCCCAAAGGAGCTCCGACTGCCACAGGAACTGTGGAAGAGAATTAATACAGTCTGTAGATGTTACTGCATATATATTAGGTTTATGACCACATGATTAATTTCATTTATGAGCTTTTCTGTTTTCTTTCAATTTCAGTCACAAGAAGAAATCCCGCATTCAAAATCTTACTTCAAAAAAGTACAGAAGCATTATCAGCACATTGTATTTTAATTAACAAGTTACCAACGAGTACAAGTTTTACCAAACGGGCACTTTGTTAGTGTTATTTAATGTATTTTGTAGGATTATTATCATGTGGTGAAGCAGATTTTATCCACTTTAAAAAGTTTTAGGCTGTAAAATCTGCAAAGACCCCAACATACCCCTTGGTAATTGACATTAAACATTAAAACATGTTTTAGAAATATGTTTATATCTTGAAACAAGAAAGAATTCATTATTGCAGCACTACAATCTGTTCTTTTCTTTAAACAAGCTGATTTGACTAGAAAACTCCTACTACACAGGCAGATTCTTTACTTTTTATAAGAAAATACAACTTTAAGGATTAAAATAAGAACATAGGGTGGGACATTTTAATGCATCAAGTTTTAGAAGCTCGTTGTATGTTTTGTATGAAAGATTAGTGGAACTAAATGTTACAATCCATCACTGTTTCTCCTGCGATCATCTCATCATCATTTATGAAGTGAAGTAGAGGTGAACTAATGCAAAGAAGAAGCAGTGAGTGTCTCTGTACATGCTGCATTCATCCAGAGTGAGAGAGATCGATGTTGGAGCTGCAGCATTATGAACGAACGAGCTGCAGCAAAGTTCATCACTCACATCTGGGAGGTTTGGAGCCTGCTGGTCCCTGCCAAGCCCAGCAGAGGGGGCAGTCAACTCACACAGCTGCCATGTGGCACTCACATGGGACCAGAGGACCTCCGGCTGGGGCCTCGCATCTTAATAAAGGATCTTTGGAGCTCCTCTGACTAATGCTCAGGTTTGGAGAAACCCTACAAACATTGACTCCCATTTTCTTTTACAGTGTCAGCGCGTTGATCGGCCAGATCCCAGCAGCAGGAGGTTTATTTCTTTTCAAGCGTTCCCAACAACACCAGAGCAGTCGCATGCTGAGAACGAGTGTTTACTCTGCAAAGACAATCCAGCCCATTCACTTACAGTTTGCTTTGCAGACTGTTTGTCAGAAGTCTGGTTAGCCAATGACATGCTTCTCATAATCTGTCATCATTTTCTACATTGAAATCACTGCTTAGTGCTTTGAAGAACAAACTTTAATTTAAGCACTTTCCAGGTACATAAACCACAAATGTCCACACTCTCGAAGCCTTTATCACCACATAAAGTGTCCCTGTAAATGCCAGGAGACAACAAACTCATGTGACGAATTCAAGCATATTCCTAACCTTGAAAACATAACGGTTAATATTAAGCGTTTTCCAAACTTTTAGGACTTTGTACAAACCGACAGTGTTTCCTCCCTCCAGTACAATAACAAAATACCCTGATGATGCCGCCCTTGGTGCATGCTACTTCCCTTGTATCACCCTTATCAGCGGTGACATATGAAAAGAAAATCCTTCAATCCAGGTCAAATGAACACTAATCTGCTCTGCTGGCATGACACCACATCATTATGGTCCCGAGCATCACAGAGAATCTTAATCTGGCCCCCCAAAAATAATCTGTTTGCTTTTATGTGGATGAGACGCTGCAGGGGGCAACAATAAGGAGGAAACTCACTTTTTACCCACTGAGCTATAAACATCAATACTGCAAATCCCAGTCTTAATCAGTAGATGTGGATGTAAATGTGTGTGTGTGTGTGTGTGTGTGTGTGTGTGTGTACTTGTGTGCGTGACTGCGACGGTTAAAAAAATAATAAAAAGCAGTCAAAACCCATTTGACTAATGCATATCTGATATCAAATGGAACATAATCCCCCACAAGTATAAAGGATTAAACACTCTACAATATTCACTTCCACGTCTGGATCCAGCAAACTTCTGGGACGAGGGGAGGGGAGGTGGAATAAAAAACTAAAAAACACCACCACATGTTCACAGAATCTGTTTGGTGAAGCTCTGTGCTCCGCTGCGTAGGTTGCTGCTCGCTCACTCGAGAAACTGAATAATTTGACAAAGTTGCTTTTTGTGCCTGCGTATCCGTGTGAGTCGAACGAGTCTACCCGTCAAGGAAACACAAAGCGTATTGAGACTGAGAAGTTATCCTGACTCCCAGACTGACATCCACGTCACTTCTCCCTCACAGCACTTAACACAATGGTTTCTCCCTGGATGAGGCTCTTTGTGTCATTTGTTAACGCTGCGTCTCAGGTTGATACAAAACACAGCAGCAGCCATCGGTGCTACTGTGGGATGTGTGGTGAACAAACATGTGACCCTTCTGATGTGGAACTGGGGAGATATTTCAAGTTGCAGTTGTCTGACATCATCTCAGCATGATCATTTACATATTAATTACCCTTAAAGATGCAATAATATCATTAATTATTGATATTTTTTGTTTTTTAGCATCTTTCAGCTCACTGTTTTGGTTTTACGGCCGCTGCTGTTTGGATGCACTCTCACAGCTCTCATCATGTCGTGTCGTTTCAATTAAAAAGCTAAAAAAAACTCAACGCTACCTGCCCACAAAGTTGGCGGCCAGCCAGAGAACATTCAGCATATATTTCTCTTGGGTAGAAACCAAAACATCATTATAATGTTCAATATACTATATTATGTTGTATATAATACATTAAACCTTAACTGCAGGATGTGTAAACTGTTCGCTAACAAGTTGTGGTCACATCTTGTTTCTGCTGCCCCCTAGTGGCCAAAAACAAATCAGTTGTTGTGTGGTGAACTTGGTTTTGTTTTTGAGCTACATAGGAGCAATGAATCACTGGCAAGTTGTTTTAATAATAAAGTTAATAAATGATCAAATGTTTTTTTTTATTTTATTATATGATTGTGAATATTGTCATGATAAAAATGCCCTGCATGATCCCGATTAGAGCTGCATCAAGTACTCGAACGATCAATTAGTTGATCAACATGAGAATATGTTGTTCTCATGAATCATCAGTTCATCGTGCAAGATTCACTGGTTCCAGCTTCTCAAAGGATTTTATGCTTTTCTTTGTCATGTATGACATTTAAAGACACCAAATTGTAACAGGCCTAACGATCAATCAAAAACATGATTGTCAGATTAATTTATTATGAAAACATTTGTTAGTTGCAGCCTAATTCGTGATATTATTTTAATGCGTTTTGACTCATCCCTAGTCGGAAGATAGAGGGAGTCATGTGTTGTTTACAGCCCTCTGAAATACCGTATGACTTGACTGGAACTGATGTATATTATATTGAAATGTTCATAATATTAGCTGCTGTTTGAGTGACAGTATTTTCGACTGCACAAAGAGAAGCACGGGTTTCTCCTGCTGGAAAAAGAGATTGTCAAACTTTAAACACAGCTTCATTTATACTCAAGTAGTCTTTGTTCAGTTTGACATTGTGCAGAAGCTGTTGTGCCTCCATTGTTTTCCTTGCTATTGTAATCGAACTAATTTCCCATGTCACCGTTTTTTGTGTTGAGCTGCTTTATGTGTTGCTGTAGAACTTGGTTTAAACTAATAATAAAAAATGTAAATCAAACAATAAAATAATGAACAAACACGGCGTGCAGACAGGGACAGCCTGGCTATAAAGATACAGTAGCTCCATGTATCAGACCACCTGCTCCACTCACTTGTCTTTTATGGGCAGATGGAGACGAAGCATGTTCCCTCTTCTGCAACATCTATAACTTCTATTGTCGAGGGTTATGTTTAGAGAGCGCGTCGAGCCAGCGGCATTCAGCCAATCACACAAAATGACTTTTGCCACTCACTTATGACAAGAGCCATTTCAGCTCTATCCTGCTGTAATATCAGAGTTTTTAAGTGCTGGCTCTTGCGGTCGCAGATGGCCAGCGGGCAGGGGAGGCCGCGCTGCCGGCCAAGGACAAAGCTACAGTATAGTAATGAATCTGCTGCTCGCCCTTCACCACAGATGTCGGGACTGCAGACGCTCAGGTTTGCAAGGGAAACTTTAAAAACACAATTAAATGCAACAGCAAATGCAGTAGAGAGCAGGTGCAGCGCATCTAGTTTTGAATGTCTATGGAGTATTTTACAGCAGAACAGCAATTATTGTCCCTGTCTTTGTGTCTGAAGGGCGAAGGCAGGGGGGAAATCTGGCTGTTGAGAAAAACATCGACCGGAGAAAATCCATTTCAATTTGCCAAATGCCAGAGCAGGATTACTGACATTTAGCAACTGATATTTTCCCTGAAACTCAATAGTATCCCTCCATGGCTCCATAATAGAGCCTCATCTCATTGGTAGTGATTACACACAGCATGACTGCTCGCACAGAGAAATGTGAGTATATACATCACCAGTGCAATACATCTGAGAATCAGAAAGGATCCGACAGACAGACAGATGCAGTACATCATCTGCAGGACGGGGGAACAAACAGCGCCGGCAATTTCCTTCTCCACTTGACTCAACAGACGTCCGCCCTCTGCAGAGATTTTCCTGAAGGTGTTATTTGTTAAAGAAATGTGTCTGACGAGGGAAACTTCTCCTCAAGGCTGCAGAGACGGAAAGCAGCAGCGCACGCTGCATTTTCAAGTGGCTCTGCAATAAAAGGGATTTGTCCTGTTGGTGGCTCCGTCCCTCAGAGGGACGATGATGACTAAAGACACCTTGAGGTAACGAGCAGTGTTGTAACTGGGGAGGTTATCTACTTTAACTTGTGAGAGATGCTTTTACAACTTAAACACCGCTCAGTCCTTTCATCCAACAGAAGTGGAAGTGAAAGAAGAAGAAATCATGAAAAATCCTCATACTGGACTAGAGCGGACACAATTAGACACAGTAATTGATTATTCTAATAGTTTTATCAAAACACTGTAAATAGTTCCACTGAATGTCAATCGTCAACAAGACATTTAAAAACGGAAAGAAAGTGTGATTTGTGTTTTTTGTTATTTTATGACATTTCATAGGCCGAGTGATTAATGGATTATTAAATTATTATTATTTGCATCCTTAAAGGAACACGCTTTCCATAAAGTTGGGGGAGACAGATTGTTTTAAAAAGAGAATCGTCAAAAACATCACTTTTAGTCTCTACTATGAGCCAAGCTCCGGAAATGTTGTCTCCTACATTTCCCATAATGCAATTTGGCAGTAAAACCCGACAGATACTGGATTTTGGAGGCCGATACTGATATGGATAATTGATCGTTTAAAAGTCAGATAACGATATTGGCTGATACACGTTCTTCAAACTCCGTGGCCCAAAAAGATGTAAAGTAATCCTGCTGAAATCACCAGGATTACTTTCTCACTCCTGTTTAATAGGCTGAGCACTGCTCCCCACGCTGATCTCCACAGGGAAGGGTTGGGGTTAAAATCAGACTTGTTTTTAAGTCATGACTCACTCTGAAAACGTATGGTCTGAGTTTTTTGTCGATGGAGAGAGAAAAGCTGAGTCATCTAAATCCTCTTTGTTGAAAGCAGCAGACATTTCTCTGAGATTTTCGAACACACAAAAACACTAAAATCTTTGTCAAATTTGCAAGAGCAGCTTTTTGTTTTTCCATTAATCCTCTTAAGATTGCGAAGGGTCTCCCGCAGCTCGAACAACAGCTTTGTGAAACGTGCACACGATAAAACAAACCAGCCGGGCGAGTTGAAGGCCACCAAACAGCCACGCTGCGCTGAGTCTGTTCTGTCAAAGCCACTGTGGTGCATGCTGCAAAGAAACGAGGGTGGGTGTGAGTGTGTGTGTGTGTGTGGG
>JAVQJL010084008.1:0-26134 GCA_036024295.1 Nannoperca obscura
GGCTCCCTCCTAAAGAGTACACTGTTATGTACATTGAAAAGAGAGAGAGAGAGAGAGAGAGAGAGAAAGAAAGAGAGAGAGATTATCTGGCCTTCTGGCATTTTCAGGATACAGTTCTCATTTCCTCTCTACTTACTTTTCTCAGAGTCATTCAACCTAACCCTCCCTCTGCCTCTGTCACACTAAAGTGGTCACTACAGCTCCATCTCTTCAGGCAAGACTGACTGCTCCTGAAATTGCTCTATTTCAATAACTGTGACGACTGGTCACGGATGGACTTACCCTTGTCCTATTTTCTCGAAGCGTGTGTACTTCTTTTTGGGATCCCCCACGCTCACAATACTCCCTGAGCCAGAGAGAAAACAGATATATAATGATTGAGTCTGTGTGGGTGCACACAGCCATGACAGCCTTCACACAAATACACCATTTCTGCCTTTCTATTTCAGACACACAAGTACATCTCTACTTCATGGCACACACTGAGTCAATGAAAAAAAAATACTCCTTTGTGCAAATTTGATTACTCTAGGGCCCCCTGTTCTTTTGAATAAGTCTTCTAAACACACACAGAATTTGAAGTGCACTAGAAGAAATTTTCGGAAAACAGCCTCTGGAAATCAAATAACCAGCCTGTCTTCTAAATCACCACACAGTGAATTATTTGAGGCACACACAGTAACACAAATCGACACACATTCTTTTGGTGAATGTGTGGATTTTACCCTCAGGACGACATTTACATTCTACATTTTTGTATGATCATGATACTTTTAAGACTCCATATATTGTAAATTAAATTGTTTTAGACAAAAGATGAAAAAAAGGAGGTTTAGGATTTCTCCACCAAAACAGTTCCTGGCAGTGTAGAGAAGGCTTTTACAATCATTTATGAGGTACAGTTCACAGGAAATAAGTAAATGCCTAACTAAACAGTTATTGGGAGCTAATGAAATGTCTCATCAGTACACATAAAAAGTATGCTGCTCAAAAGACACATACTGAGTCTCTCCAGAATCTCCTCATCTGTCATTTTGGACTTCTTCCTCTGGCGGTCAGTGTGGCGATACATTGTGTTGGACGTGTTATCCGGCTGGACCTGCAACTCCGGTGGAGTCAACACTTCTTTCACAGGGGTCGGAGGCTTTGGGTCCATGACAGAGCGCGTGTAGATCTGCGAGGAGAAAAAGAGTCAGAGAGGATCTCATTTGCAGCGGAACGATTTCACCAGTCTCGGCGTATAAACTCACAGATTTGGTGTGCTCGGGCCGAGGTGCAATGACCGGGGGCAGTTCATCGTCATCATCCTCCTCCTCCTCTTCCTCCTCCTCTTCCTCTTCTTCCTCATCATCCTCTTCTGAAACAGGTGGAGCGATTGGGGGCTCTGACGATGATGTTTTGGCACCCTGGAGGGCAGGGATGCAAGTGAGTCTGGGTGCATGTGCATGAAGCAGCATGAAATGAACTTTTCCCAAAATTTAAACAAAATTATTCTTTTCTCTTTGATGAATCAATACTGCAGCAAACAGCCTGCAAAACCCAAACCAGCCATGTACAGAGTTTGACTTCTGGCCAGTTGAGTTTCTACCAAAAAACTGTGGGGATGGCGAATTCATCTCTTAAACATATAAGAGATTCTGATCATATCATCAAACAGAGGTGACAAAAATGTGCACATGTGGTCAAAAAAAACAAAAGACAGATAATCTGTTATATACATCAAACATCAAACATTTTGTGTAATAAAAACAGAAATGAATGGGGTTGAATTATCGGGAGCAACTCTGTTAATAGTTGAGGGAAGAATTATGAGTCCAGTGAGAGCTAAAGAGACAAGTGTTAAAAGAGTGAAGTGCCATTCAGTGCAGTTTTTCAGTGAGTGTTTTTAAGTAACAAACTGTTATATATTTGACTGTGCTACAGGAGAAAACATGCCGCTGCATTGCATTAATGTGCAATATGGTGATGAACTGTAGACATACTCTTGATATGCAAGATACCTTTTAACAAGTGTGATTAATAAGCCTCAGGCATATTTATTATGCCTAATGCTCAGCCTTTATTCCCCCCATCCAAAACTCAGCAAGCCTTGGATCATCTTCCTCTTTTGGAATGGAAACATTTCATCCATTTCCAGTCTCGTCATGCATAGATGAAGCAGTGCAACTTAGTTCTAGCGATTAAAGGGGAAGGGCCTGACTGAAGGAAAGTCCACGTCCTTCATTCAGACATACTGGGCCTCTGACCTGCTCCAAGGAGGCCTGGGCCAAGACTGCAGTGCAGAAATGAGCTAACGGTAAGCAGTGCCATGTGTTTCTTTTTTTTACAGAGCCATGCGGTAATGTCTATAATGGTGATGAAATAACAGGCACATTTTTAGCAATGTGGATCACATTGTAAGGAATATGAGCTCCTACATGCAGTTTGATTGTCATCACAACCCTCTGTGGCATGCGCCCCTGCCCTGCCATTTCAGAGATGGTCCATTTGAAAAAAGATAAGCGGTGCTCTTGTGGAAGATCATAAATACATCTGTAACATCAAATACTGATAGATCCAATCATACCCCCCATGAAGTTTCAATACAGAGAGTGATGATGCTTCTAAAATCACATACCTGTACGCATTTTGCATTAGCCAGATGGAATAATCAAAATTAGGTGATCAAATTTTGCTTTAAAGCCAATGCAGAGATACATCATGTGGAAAGTAATATGGAGGAGTTACCTTGTCAAATAATGCGCTGCAGGTTCTAAGGCTGACAGGAGGCCCAGATGACAGCAGTCGGTTCTGAATGTGGAGGTTGAAAATGGGAGGATTTACTCAAAACAAACCCACACAATGTTTAAGAGTAAGGGGACTTCAGGGGTGGGGGGTGGGGGGTGGGGTGGAGGGCAGGGGTACGCTACTGAGGGATGGACGTTAGGTCCGTAAATTGTCCGCCTTCAGCAGGAGAAGAGGACAATAGAGACAAATCATGTCACCTGAGGACTGTCCTTGTCCAAGCCTAGAACACATTTTCCTCTCCACAATTTCTCTTCGGATTTTGCATATACATTTTTATTATTTTATTTTAATCAGCTGTTATTTGAGAATTATATTCCAGTACAGTCATAGTATACACAAAGACACGTGTTAAAATGTAGGATTAGTTCCATTTTCTACTGTATTTGTTGGTTGCTTTGAGAAGCACTTTTTGGCACACATTCTGTTAGATACCGTACATTATTATTACACAATGCCACATGAGGAAAGTTTCTTTTGTTTATGGATGTTTGGATAATTAATCATTACTCAGACAGAAAATCTGAAAATGTGATCAGACAAATCATTCTGAGCTTCTACAGTATGTACACATCAATACTGACCAACTTTATTAAGTATTTACAGACACGTATTATTATTTAGCTGCTTGTCCATTTACTAAAGTGCATAACAGGCAGGATGCCATGTATTGCGTGCACACGTCTGAACTGCATGACACATTTCTCTCTTCCATGCATCGACCATGTTGGATTCTAAGGTTTTAGGTTTAGTTGAGCAATAATGTCAACTACACACAAGAGATGAAACGTCAAGCACAATGTGAGATAAAGCTCACGCTCTCTGATAAACAAATTGTTGCTGTAGGTATATGAACAGTGGTGGAGCTGCCTGTGTTGGTCGACAGGCAAGTCCTGTGGTCTGACAGTCGGACAACACACTAATGTTAATAACCATAACTTCCTGGTTGGTAGTAGAACTAATACGAAAGGATCAAAGATGTGACTGAACTTATGGCTAAACGGGAAACTCCTCACACGTCACACCAGGACAGAAAGACCAAGACCAAGTTGTCAGTCATTTAAAGCAGCAAGAGAGCCAGCAAAACTGATCCTGAAGCACTACCAGTGTATCTAAATTATTACTTTCTACTATCTATTACTAGTCACTTTCTTATTACTTGGACTAGTTTGACCAGTTCATAATAAAAGCAAAGTGCCAAACAAATCTACTGTCTGGCAGAGGCAGACATTGAGAACAATATTTGGTACGTTTGATTGGACATCAGGCACAGGAAGTAAAGTTTAGATTTTCTTACCAAGGTCACAGAATCTAAAATTCAATTACCACTCTCTGGTCTGATAAAATCTTGGATTAGGATGCAACACAGTGTCTCTGGTGCCATTATCCGCAGTTCTGAATGTACGCTGAGCCAAGATCAAGGTGAGGCACTTGATAGGCCTAAAACACGAACCACGACTCAAATGAAAGCAGGTTAAATAAAGACCAGAGATCTTACAATATGACCAGTGGATAGTAATCTCTTTTCCATTTCCCTAAACGTTATGGGAAAATGGCTTAAAACGGTTCAATTTCATCTTTAATCCGTTATGACAATACAAGAAAACAGTAGTGTAGACATGAACTGTAACAGGTGATAAGAAGAGAAAGAAAGATGCTTAAGAAAAACTACACACCAGACCTCAAATATTTACCTGCATTGCAGGGTAGCGGAAGTTGGTGTTCAAAGAACTCTAACAGAGAGCATCAGGTAGCTCATGATGTGTTACTGTTTCTCTCCAAGTATTGGCACCTCTGCTGTATTCTCCTTGCCTGAGACAGTGCGACTCAATCCTAAAGTGAAATCTGTGGCGTTGAAGCCAATAGCTGAGTCATCTCTGCAGCTTGTGGACCACTGTGACAGTCCAAGGCTGAGATGCTTTTAGAAACACTGCCACACCTGCTTGCCCTTCACTGGCAAAGAGCTCTTTCAATAGCCCTGCATTAAGTGATCCCATTGTAGTTTGCCTGGGGCAGCGAATCCCACTGAACAGACTTGGATTCCACTTCTTCACCCGACTGAGCGTGTACAGGCCAAGGCATTCAAAGCATAGATTACTCTGGTCAAAGCCAGGAATGAGGTCAGCACAGCGGGAGTCGTTCTAGAAGCAGTTGAGCCTCCAGTGAAGCCTGTCTATGGGTATTTCAAAATCTGGTAAAATAGATTGGAAAAATAAACAATGAGCAGCAGTGGCTCTCACAGAAGTCATCGTTTCCATGCAGGAGCTGCAAACTGATTGGCGTGTGTGCAAAATTCAGAGTATTATGCCGCATTGTGAGGGCAGTAAGCCTCTTGAGAGAAACACACACGTTTTGCCCATTAGAGGCAGTGGTGTGAAATGAACATGCAGGAAAGTAACACAGTCTATCCCATAAATTCCCAGACATAGTTGAATGAGAGTGAGAAAGATTTACTGCACTGTAGTCGGAGAGAGGCGTAATTGCTTTGAAAGCCACTTACCTGTTAAATTAGTTATATATATATATATATATATATATATGTATAAATGTATATGTATATAAATCATGAAGAAATATATTTCCCTCGTCATATTACTTTGATTTAAGAGATTTTCCAAAACAGTGAAATATGGCACATGAAGACACCGCATGGCCAAGAATTTGTAATGTTTTTACTCTAATAACCAGACAGTCAAGGGAGGTCAAGATATGCAGTGCAGTAATAAAATTCCTAATAAAACAGACAGAGGAGCATTTTTAATTAGCAACATATTTCATTTAAAATTGAGCATTAAATAGGACTTAGGTATTATTAACTGACATATATTTTGTCAGATTATCATTTTATAGTGTTGGTAGAGTTTAGATATAAAAGAACTCACCAGAGTGTTTGCTGCTATGTACCCATGTGCCGACTTGTCTGAAACAGAAAGGAACATTTTTATAGAGGCAACATATTGAAAATCTTTTCTATAAGACAAATTACTAAATATGAAATGTGGTTTTATATTGTTGAATGTTTTTTTTATTTGATTTTATCAGGATTTTGGTTTTGCTTACCTCCCGACGTGAAGCTCATGTATTTCTGGTTGTTGACGGTCTCTTTGGAGTCGTAGAACTTTAAGACGTCCAGCACGGCCTGTGGGTTCTTCTTCTGCTCCAGCTTGGTGATGTTCGAGGTCTGTAGGAGCCGTGCCCACTGCTCTGGGATACCCTGCGCAAATAGACAGAAGTCAAATGTTAAAAGTTCTAAAGTGAAACGTTTTGTCATTAGGAAAGAGAGTGGGCTGTTAATTTTCTTTTAATCTCAGCCAGAGACAGTTGAAGAATGTAGATGTAGAGTTTCTGTCATGACGCAGGCTTTTAGGAGCCTGGATACTGGGTTGGAAAAGCTTAACAGGTTCAGACACCTGTCAGTCAAGCGAACATATCCCCAAATCTTCTATCCTCTTTAGAGAAATCATTTAAAACATTACCTCATCAGAAGATGTAAAAATCTTACATTCTCTGGAATGTACTGACTTTGTAGTTGGAGAGAGAAGTTAGCTCTTGTACATTATTGTACATTTTTTACAATAAGATCTGTCTGAGTTTTCTTGGAGTTTCTATCTTAAAGCCATTAGAAAACTACATCTTCTGACGATTGTCTGACGTTTGAGGAAATATGGTCATTTGCTCTCTTTTTTAGCTTAGCATAAATACTTGAAGGACTGGGAAACAGCTAGCCTAAAAATTACTTATTGTTTTCACATTTCACTTTCTCTATTGGCATTTTTTAACCTTCAGAGAAAACCTTTCCCCCCTGTTTTTATGTTAAGCTTATTGGCTGTTGCCTGCAGCTTCATATTTAACAGATATGAATGTAGTATCAGGCTTCACATCTAACTCTCAGCAAGAAAGTGAATAAGAGTTTTGTCCAAAATATTATTATTACTATTCCTTTAAGGCATCTCCAAACTTTTTTATGTTTTGCATCTTTTAATGCCCTTTGATGGACACTAAGCCTTTCATGGGTGAAAGAATGCTGAATGTAATTCAACAATGGGTTTAATTAATGCCATCTATGTACACACTGTGTTATTTTTACACTTAAAGCAATGCTCAGTCTGTTGAAAAGTGTGAAAAGCAGTTATGTTAGCGGCTCTGAAAAAGATGATCCTTGGAGGGGGATAAAGGAGCAAATCAACAGTAATACACTGTATCCTTCAAGAAAAAAACATGAAAGAAGTTTAATGTGGCTCTATGTGTCAAAGGCACACAGCTTATCAAACGAACAAGGAACTATTTGTTACTGATGTCATGGACTGAGTGCTGTACATTTGGAAGTCAAATAGACCAGAAAACATAACACAAGTGTTCCTGAGTGTGGTTTTAAATAGGGATGATGCTCATCCACGATTTGATTCATTAAATGATCCCTCATAGGCCTAAAGAAAAATGAATAGACAGGAGTTTGTGTTGTAGATTAGTCCTAGCATTGGCAAACCAATTCAAGTTCATGTTTACCAAGTTACATGCTTCCATTGTTGTGCTATTATGCATGTTTTCATTTACCAAATGAAATCAACAGTATTTGAACTTCTATTTATGTATTTTCATTCTTTATGGCAGGATGTTAATGCTTTTCCCATAACAGAGGACCACCTCCAGGATAAATGATTACAATTTAAACTGTGTGGAAAATACCATGAACACTGGTTCAATATAATGCAAATCAATGCAAAAAAGACATTAACTTCCCCTGCAGCAACTTCCCCTCCAGTATATAGGAAAAACTAAATTTAAGATAAGTTATATCTTTCAATATAAGAAATATAACACAATGAACCATCACCACTGAATAGGGCCTTGGAAATGACAACAGAATAAACAACTTAGTGGAATCAAAATCTGAACATTAAAAGCTTTATAAGCTTTGTTTTGGGGCTACTGTATTAAACGACTCACTTGATCGTCTATAATGTTGAGATTGTTGTATTTCTTATTAATATACTACATCTGCTACGAGTATCTAATTGTTGGTGTTTGGTATAAAGTATTAAAACAAAAAAAGAACACCTCCAGACCTTTTAGATGAACAATTGGGGGAAAATTTATCAAATTCAGTTTAAAGAACATTAAAAGGAGAAAATAAAAGAATGAAATGCTGTGTCATGGTATTATATATCAAGGCTTGTGTAAGAGGCAAACTGAAACCGCAGCTAAAATGTAATCTACCAAGAAACACTAAAGGATTCCAGTGCAAGTTTCACCTGACACAGGAGATAGTGTGATTGTCATTCAAGTCACTCGTATTACCATCTTCATATGAAGGAAAGTGTATGATTATTTGACTCTATCACCTCTGGGATTTGTGGTTTTTAGAAAATGTGTGTCTGAGACTCTTTCAGATGAGAGGAGAATTTTAGAAGCACATCATTACCTGTTCATATGCCTGATTGTCAGGTGAAAGAGATACTCACTGTGAATTCTCCTGTTACAGCATCAAAGCCAACATGAATGGTGTGTTCAAAGTCTGAGGGTAGGGATATCTCAGGACGTTCCTTCTCCTTCTTCTTGTTTGCTACAGAAGATGAACAAAAACTGATTAAAGGCTGATGTCTTGTAAATAAATACACAGGAAACTAGTAAAATGACATCAGTGTGGGGTTGAATGTGACGGTGACACGTGGAGAGGAATACTCACTCTTGTCTCCCCCGGGGAAGATGGAGCGCAGGCGGACTTTCTTGTTTTTCTCTTCAGGAGCCATTGGAAGCGGTTTAGAGGCGTGATTCAATGATGAAGAGTCTCGGGAACTACTGTTCATTCTCAAGGGGGGAGCTGGTGGTTTCTCTTCAATATCAACACTATCAGACATCTTTAGTAGCACTCACAATATCCTATGAGAGAGAGAAAGAGAGAGAAGTTCAGTGTTTTAGAGAAGTAGGGACAGAGGCCGGTGAAAACGATTATAAAATCTCTGCATGCTCCACACATAACCTTGAACTTTGTATAGGACTACATCATAAGTGTACAAACTACAATAATATCTGGGTACTAAATTGAGAAATACATAGTATTATAGTTTGTTGTGCTTGATTTTTTGTTAAATATCAAGGTCTGCAGCAAGCAATGACCTTGTTAAAACAACTTGTTGAATGCTGTTTACATTATACAGTTGCCTTTCTTTAAATAAATGCATATTCTGTAATTCTATAAAATGTCAGAAAATAGTGACATTGGTTATTGAGTTTGCCAGAGCCCAATGTAATGTTTTCAGATTACTTTTTCCTGACTAACTGTCAAAGATATTAAATCTATAATGATACACTACAGAAAAAAAACTGCTACAATTCATATTTGACCCAGGACACCACCATTGATAAACAACTTCAACAATTAATTGATTATTAAAATGTGTCAAATTCATTCATTATTTCAGTATTACAGCAGTCACAAGATTTTTTACTTGCTACTCGACAAAGGTCTGCTTTTAGATAAAAATCGGACACTAATTAGTTTGTGACAAACCATATCACAACTTGATAGCTGCATTCAGACAGATCCAACATCTTACAGAAAACTCCTAGTTACAATTTCAAAGTATTGCATTTTCAGAGTGTTGGCCTATTTTCATTTTACATTGTAACATGAGGAATCCTGTTACAGTAACATTGTATAAGTCTGAAAGATTCTCAAAAATTGTGTTGCTCTTGCTATTTGAACAGAGGCTGTTTGGACCCGAGGTGGAGTCCAATGTCCAGTGGGTCTGTTCAGCTGTGAAAATGGAGTTGATTCTGAGAGAAACTGGCAAGAGTAAACGCTCCCATCAATCATCCTCTCATCTTCCATCTACCTACTTTGCCACTACCATCTTAAACTCCTTCACTGCCTCACCCTGAGGCCAAGCCCATCATGTGATGTGCAGCACAACCGTCCCAGAAAGCAGGCCATCCAGGCCGCCCCCTTAGTGGAGACCTACATTAGCAAACAAAGACCCCTCCTCGACTCTTACACAGTGCTCACTGCCTCTGACAAATTACACATGTGCCCTCACAGTGGCCTTTACAATTTTATGTAACCATCTCCTGCACAAGACTAAATCTGGATGGTTACACCCTAGTCTCTGTTAACATCCCAAAATAATTGGCTTTGAATAAAGGAATTGGATCAGCGGAAAAATGATACATATATTGATGTTAAGAAGCCATGATTTAACTAGATTATGTCAACAGAAACGTCATCATTACACAAGACCTCTTTACTTTCCCTTCTGCTGCCGCAAATCTTGAAAAATATACTTGTCTTCTTGTGAATCAGCCAGAACCAACATAATCTCACAGACTCTGTCCACTGCCTTCATACCTCTACAGTGACTCTTTGACTGTTACATAGATTTTGATGTACGTCTGATAAAATCTCACTAGCCAACCCTACCACAAAGCAACACATTTATTAACTGATTGGTATTTAATTGCAGTCCTCTGCCTTGATACACGTTTATATACATGACTGATAACGTGAGAGAAATTTAACCTAGACTCCGTCATTTCTTTACTACCTAGTGCATAAACCACAGCTTTATGCACACACTGAACTTGATTAAGACAGCGTATTTCGATCTTATCTCCATAAAAGCCGAACAGTTTCTCATCTAATCGAATCGAATTTTTCTTCCCTTGGATAACATCAACTAGCATGCATTCATGTGTAATTAGGCTGATTCTAATGTGTTATTCATATAAATTAGACTACAAAATATTTGCCAATACTTATTATGTGAAAAAGTCTTGAAGATCAAAGCTTTGGCCTCTGACAAAACACTACCAACACAACATAATCTTGATGTGTCCTAAGAAACTGGGCAGTGTTTTTTATTCCCTTCTGCTGGTGATGTGATGAGAATAAGGAGAATTTTGATTCACTTGGCATTTAACACAGAAACTGCATTGTTATCTCACTAATTGTTTTCTGTTTAATCACAGAAGGAAATGATTTTCTGGACAGCAGCTCATACTTTGCTGGCCTTCAACATCAGAGTTTGCTGTACATGAATTTTCAAGTCTTTCCTGTGTTTGACATGCAACAAATGGTGAATACAAGTTTTACAAAGAAAAAGCAAGAGGGTGGCATCAAAGTTGAAGTGTGGAACATGATTTTAAAAAGCTGCTTCTTTTCAGATTGAGATAACATCAACTGTATCCAGGTGAAACTACTGAATTACCTCTTCCCAAAACAGGTCACTCCTGACAGACGGGTTAACTGTATAAAAAATAAGATACACGTTGATTCAGCTTAGCTAATAGCACCCACTATTTGTGAATAACCAGGTACCTGATGAGAAACACGTTATGGTCTCAATGTACCAATACATTTTAAAGATTATTTACCTGGTGAATTTCCAGGAACTTATGAGATATACTTTACTAGTGATGTGGGTGACTCTGCTGGCAGTTTCTACCACACTGGGTGAGTTCCAAGTAAGAGTCCAGACAACAGCAGCAAACAGGTTCTCTGAGGTTGGAGTTAGGGTGTGTCACTAACAACACAACCCAGTAAAACTCCGTTGTTTACAAAGGACTGTCACAATGATGATATGCTAAAGCTACAGGGAGCTGCCGACAATGTGGCTAACGTAACACCTGAGGGGAAAAAGCAACAGGAAGTACAGCAAGACAATAGGGAAGACATGGTGGGTATGGAAGGGCCATAGGGGCTAAAACCTATCTGGGCTATGTGAGAAAATGCTATATACAACTGACCATTTAAGCAAGATTTGAGTTTTCCCTTTTCACCAAAAGTGATTTCATTTAAAAAGAAAGTTTTGGATCGAAACTTGCATATTCAACTTTTCAAGAGTTGTTTTCCATTACACAGACACATACAAGTGGTTCTGCCCTGTTGAGACTAATGCAGCTGTGATGATGCCTCTGTTATCCATTAACGTAATCTTGTAAACACATTCTTGCCAGCTACAGCATGTCATTCAGCTTTTATAGTTATGCACAGAAGTGGATTCATCTAATATGTGTACATGGCACAAGCAAAACCTACAACAGCAACTGGGATCTAATCAATCAGGTCACTATCCAGTCAGCAAATACAGTGGGAAAAAAATCAATGGCTGCAACACTGAATAATGACGAGGTGACGGGACGTTCTGAACCTTTCAAACATAAACGGTGAATCATACTGTGTGCCTTTGCTTCATTGATACTACTGCCTTCCTTGGGAGCATGCAACACATAATAAACTTACATAAAACAGTGAAGGTTTAGTGCACGCTCATTAATAGGATAATTTTAGTAACTTTTAACTTTTGACTTTTAACTGCCATTGGAGAGCAGTGTGGATGAATGGATTATGTAGGTGATAAACTCTTCAGCGTCTGATTGTGGTCATTTCAATGTCAGGCAGTGGTGTGAATCTGTGACACCAGCTGACAAATACACTACAAGTAACCAAATTATTTTATATTAAAAATCTCTGGTCTTCACTGCTGTGTGGTTATTTGGCACCTGACTGCCAGATGCTGCAGCAACCCTGCCTAGCGGTCAGACGGCTAAAGATGGCAGATTCATGGAGACCCAGAAATTACTGATTCTTCACTCACAGAAAACACTGACCTATTTACTGTGCAGACTGACAGGCAGGCAAGCAGTCAGCGAGTGCACTGTCCCTGAAACAAGCAGCTCCTATTTCTGAAACACACACAGGCTAATCTCTCAACATTATAAATCAACTCCACATCTGCCTTTTGCCTGATACTGAAGATATTAGTTTATGAGGCTGAACTACTTCAGCAGGCAAGAAAAAAAAAAGATCATTATGGGAACAATTTCTATCCAAATGTAAAACAGCTGAAATGCAGCTGTAACACTGAATCACAATATGCTAATTCGTCAGAAGTTACACAACCAAAACTCATTCTGCTCGGCTTGCTTTGGTAGGACGTGATGTTTTGACAGCGATATATGAGTGTCTAACAAAACACAAAGAAGCACCACAGACATACCAGCTCAACTCCGATATTACGGGGGATGTTTTCACATTTCTCTCCCATAAAATATTAATCTATCCACGAAGAGTAGGCATTTTCTCTTCTCTTTCAAACATTAATGCTGAATTTGAATGGCTAACACAGGAAGAGGCTCTAATCTTGAGCCCATGGCAGCCGAGTAATGGCCCCGCAGTGGGGGGAGGGCTCCATAAGCCCGGCTCTTCATGCCCATGATTAGGACACGCTCTCTGTTTGACTTGGCTTTAGCTTTGGCTGTGCTTCTTTGAAGGATGCTGATTACTTGGATGGGATGGACAGCTAGAGGACATTCAAAGGATAAGGAGGAAGGGGAGGGACTCCAGAGCTGCAGGTTACCATTGTTATCTCTTTTATCTTGGTGCTGTCCATACAGTACTTTTATGGGCCATGTAGAGTATTTTCTTTAAACAAAAAAAGTTGTCGCGTTCTACTGTTAGTCAGAGCAAAGAAAGACGACACCAACCTACACACCAACACACAGGAAACCTGAAAAACACAACAAAACACACACACTTCACCCAGACATTAAAGCACTGGAGGCCGACGGCAAACAGATGTCAACATATTTCTGCACAAATGCTCCTCTCTCACATGGTTAGTCTCTCAAGGTCACAACAAAACACATAAAGTCACAGTGTAGATGCCATGCGATGCCTCCCCCTTTCATTTCATGTGAAGGTTGTGGGAGGAAGAGGATGGGTTTGGTGCTGTGATTCTGTTAAAACCGCCTTTGAAAGGGCCATGACTAGAATTTGTGGTCACAAGATCAAAATCTCATGTGGCTAAAGATGCCACAGCATCTTCAAGAAAATAATTTAATCAAATTTATAGAAAAATTGAACATGAGGCAAAATTGTCTGTTTGACTTAGGAAGATAATGGTATGTGTCTAAGCATTAACACATGGTGGGTATTATGCCATTAAGTAGATATTTTGTAGCATTTTCCTGAAGATTCATTACTTTTGGACTTTTGAGTCCAGTCTCCCTGGGACTGGTTTTACATTGTCGAGTTTACGAGAAGATGGATACCACTCTAATATCAGTATTGTAAATTTGAAACCAGTTAACTTAGCATTGGACAAGGACTGGAAATAAGTGGGTAACACCACAAAAGCTCAATAATTAACATGTTATATCTTGTTTGTTTAATCCCCTTTTTTACACATATAAAGTCAATATAAAAAATCCAGGTGACTTTATCTGTGAGTAAAGATGCTGTTTGATGATTGATTAGAAGATAAGTGACAAAAAAACAAAGCCAAAACACAAAGCATAGCTTGAATTTTCAAAACATCAAAATACACCTGGCTGCAGTTGCATACATAAATTACTATTAAAAAAATGGACATATAAGCTTTTGTCTGATGAAGCTCCACCTCTTTGGCTTGGTCCCCCTCCTGTAAAACTCAGTAACTCTACTTTGCATACAGCTGCCAAAATTTAGTTCATGAAAGGGACAAGTCACAGCTACTTCATCAGTTTGCTTATAACAAGTGGCAGGTGAGACGTGTGTGTATGTTTGTTCTCAACTCGAGAACTGAGCAAAAATCCTGTTCAGTTCACTGTAAGTACAAAGGTTCATCTATATACTGGGTAACGCTTAATATAAACTCAATAACATATTAACGATGCTTGAACAAGAGCTTGATAAAAGCCTCATTGCATATTCATAAATATTGATTCCGCTGTTGACACCATTCATAAAGTGTAAAGTTGTTTCTTTCATCGTTTGTTAACTGCTTCTCAGCAGTAGAATCATTACTCAACAAAAATGTCAAAATCAAACTTCCAACTTCTATTTTTAGCTGGTACACATGCCTTGGGATAAGGCCATAAAAATGTTGAACACGAACATCTTTTAATCGTGTTGTTATAAAAGGCTTATACCCGTTCATAACATGCTAACTAGAGCATGATTGCACAATATCAAAGGCAAATGGATGCAGAAGCTGCACTCCCACTTTAAATGTCCGTTCACACTGACCTATAACGTCCCTCTGAGATCTGAAAAAGTGTTGATTCACATACAGTATATTACCCTATCAAAATCAGGTTTTCTAAGATAGAACCTGACAACAAACACTCACACACGCATTGAAGCAATCGTCATGATACTATCATACACACAGCAAAGAGCATAAACATCTCTAATTAGTAACCAGTGATCTATTATTAGACACCAGCCAGTTGTCTGTGTCTGATCTTGTTTCACTTCATCTTTTGTTCTCTATAGATTGTCTAGAAAACTCAAGATAACCCAGTATTATTATCGCTTAATGGTGATTTTTTTCACTTTATACGCTTATTATATTACTATTCTATTTCCATGCAAATGAAAGTTTCAAAACTTGATTTTTCTATTGTGGATATAAATATAGAAGAAAGATGTTGTTTTTCTGATTTAATCAAAATTTGATTGTTGCAATGCACCTTTCCGTTGGCTGTTGAAATTCTACATTGATCTTGTCCAATGCAATAACATTAATAAGATTGAAAAAGCATGATGATAAAAATCTCACAGTAATTACTCTCACTCTCTCTAGATTCAAGATATTTAGTCTTACCACACAACGTCTGCCTGGCTGACTTACTTTCTGTTAACTTACAATCTGCTTACAGGCTGTGGGATAATGCACATATTCAAAACCAAGCAGAAAAAACAACTGGTTAGTCTACACTCAGGACCCATTTATTCACCAAGGCCTACAATCCACCATGACTCTCATTTTACCAGGTATCATCCTTTCTTAAACTCCCCTTGAGAACTTGCTCTGTCATGTAATATTTAGTTCGGGTGAACGACCCCCCCCCCCAGTGCTGCTTTCTCATAGCCACACATGCGCGTGTATGCACAGACAGACACACATACATACACTTTTGGCTACATGTCTTAAACCATTAAATTAAAAGCATGAAATAAAACAATTGAACAGTCACAGCTGACAAACCTGCGGTGCACTGTGTTCTGACAGTTTGAGCTGCTCTTGCTGGATGAGTTACCAGTAGAATAAAAGTGCTTTAAAGTGAGGCAGTTTATTCTGTCAGGTGGGAAATTCCTCTGAAAATGGACTACGATTAGTGTAAATGTGCTAAAAGAAATACACAAGCTCATTTTGTCAAGTGGATGAAAGCTATAGAAAACTTGATAAAATTAGCTACCTTATTTTTAAGCTTGTTTACACCAATGGTTGTCTGTTTTAAGAGATTATTCCTTCCTGGCAGAAAGGACACATTTTATTCAGAAGCACATTTCTATGAATGTTAGTTTATTCTGATAGGCATTTCCTGTCTGACAGGGCCAATTAATAATAAATTATATAAATCACATTTTATAGTCCATCTTAAAATATGTAGTATTTGGAAGCATATTTGCATTACTGACCTACTCTTAAACCTGTATTCATTCATTACAGAAATTGTAATCATGAAGCGTGACCCCGTGGTTTATGTCACCAACTCAAAAGCTTGAACACCTGTTTTAATTGCCTTTATTTGAAAGTTGGTCATGGAGAATCGGCGGGGGAATCAAACAGAAGACAATACAGTTATAAATAATGCGTGCTGGACCACTGGGCCATAGAGATGCCCAAAACCTTAAATATTTTTTTTACATTACAATAATAATTTTTACATTGCAAGTAAACCTTATAGTTATGCTCCATATTGGTGGCTGCAACCCACAAATACATGGATGGAACGAATACCCTGTAAGTAACGAGTCATACAATATGTCAGTTTTCAAGATGGTGCCTTGTAGGCGATTCGACTGTCCTTCATACGAACACATTCTCAACTGACTGAGCAACTCTGACTTTCAAATATTATAGGGTAGAATTTTTATTTAGTATCTTATCAATGAACTTGAAATGTCTTCATGCAATGCTTTTTATAGGCCTTCTAGGTTTGGTTTCATATAATCAAAAACTAAGCAAATCTGCCAAGACAAACAGGCTACTTTGCTCTTTTACTGTAACTAGTCACTGTACTTTGGTTTCTTACTCCAAAAGATATGCTTTGTACGTTTTTTTGCATTAGTGTGACATGGGTAGGCATGTTTGAGGGTCAGCAGGAGATTGGATTCCCTCCTGCAATGCACCTGCTCTGAGCCCAGTTGAAAGGGTTAAAACGTACACATTGTAAGGGAACATTGGAAGAGTGAAAATCGCTTGTAGATATGTACATGTTGTCTCTCCCTACAGTATTTTTTCCATATATAGGTCAGTTAGTATATTATTTTGAGATCATGTGAAGTGTAAAATCCTTCATGTATGTGTCTCCAGTGTGTCTGTATATCTAGAAAGCCTGGTTCTACATGTTCTACAACTATACTGCGCATAACGCAGTCTAACTGTTGAGTCATTACTACAATGAGCCACGCATTTCATTGTGATAACCTCTTCCCTGTCAAATGCATATAGCTGCAGTACAGTTTTGCATAGGCAAACTAACATTAGTGTCAACAAGTGAATCAACTGATCTGGTTTTGCAGATGCACCTCTATGCAGCTGAGAAACTAAAGTGAATCCCTTGTAGTTTATTTGGAGACAGTGTGACAACACTCTGGATGATCCTTCTGTTCAAAGATGTTATTTATTTGTGACAGATGAGTAATTCCCTTCTACCGGGAGTCTTGGATCATGCGGCCATGGCTACAGCTTTTCTTGAACTTTGCATCAAAACTCTTCCTGTTTTATTTTTTCTGAGTAATTCAATTTCATTTTGTGAGCATAATTGTTTAGTGTCATTGAAAAATCTTAATCAAACACAAGGCTGTGTAGGTCTCACCTCAGGAAATACAGTGCATACAAAACCGAATGGAAATCCACAAGAGGGCAATTAGAGCAATTCTTCTCATAGAGTAAACAGTCACCTTTTGAACCAGGTAATTTGCAGTCTTTTTATTCTCAGAAAATTCTTCCCACTTGATAGTGGCCTTCAACATTTTACTCTCTGCAGCCTGTTCATCTTCAAACAAATTCAAGTTCAGACGCCTCTCTGCAAACTCTTGACCCAGTGAAACTTGTTAATCTCTTAAACCCCCTGAAGCCCTTTCCTCCTCTATAATACTTCATCCTTTTATTCTCTACAGTTTCTATCCATCTGGGACGTCTTCACCCATTGCATCATCTTACTGTAAAGGCTTTAACACCTCTCACAATCTGGAATCTTTAATCCTCCCCAACAGAGTGCTCTGACTATCTCGAAGCCATATTTGCCATTTTTGTTTGATACGTCAGAAACAGTATAAGGCACAGAAAGACAATCTTTGTCACAAACAGACAAGTGCACAGAGAGACACATAAACACACACACGAGCACCAACACACAGACAAGCAACCTTATTCTAAGTAGCAACAAACATCAAGTAGGGAGATTATCGAGGGAGCTGTGTCAATGTGTCAGTGTGTGAGTGTTTCCTCTGTCTCTCTCTCTCTCTCTCCCTGTCTCTCTCCATCCATCTCTCTCACTTATACCCCCTCCCCTGTCTGAAACAAAATGGCCAGATGGCTTCCAATCCTACATGCTAATCCACAACACACAGACTGTAGCTCTGACACACCTACCACAAGACTACTGCTCCGCTTTAGAAAGCTGTAACCTTAAGCACACACACACAAACACCCCACATTCGGCCACTGCACATTTATAAACTGTCAACAAGAGTCCTAAATGATAACTAAACCGAACAATAGCAGCATAACTCACCCAGACTAAGTCCTCAACAGATGGAGGCCTACTTGTATGTGTTGTGTGTCCTGCTATCATATTTCAGGCAGCCCAGTTAGCAGGCTACAAGCCAAGATGAGGTTCTGTGTCCACTGCTTTTGTTAGCTTAGGTGAGGTAAGAGAAGCTGTGCGTGTTGGGTTACACTGGCCAGTGGAAAACATGGGGAAGCCCAGAATTGCACACTAAGCCATGGAGACATACAGGCAGAAACACTGAAAAAAGAAACGTTTCACAATGTATCAGCACACAAATAAAGTTCTGCTTTTATCATTTGGTGTCTGTGGCTATGTTAAATAAAGGTGTAGGACAATTTATGCTTATATGAGGTGGCAAATTCGAAATGAACTATGCCCTTGTGGACACACAAGTCTCGACAGATGCTCATATTAAAAACATAAGTAAAACAAAAGACAATGAATCTACAAGTAAATTTATCCAAGTGGCTATGAGATAAAGAGGTCCTAGTCCGCTCGTAACACTACCTTTTCTAATATTGCACAAAATGATTGCATGACAAATCAAGCTAAAATAATTCATTATTTGTATCACATTTATTTGGTGAAGCAGGAAAAGTCATACTCTTATTTATCACATTGCAATACTGTAAATTACAATCTAAATGTGGCTTTTGTATATCTTTTCTGTGAGATTTAGTAAATGGTTTCCCTCCATGTTTTTCTTCCTTCATTCTAATTCTATCTAATGCTAGGTGTTCACAGAAATAATATGATGAACAAAAATGAAAGCCAAAGGTAAAGCTGATTGATGGCAAAACTTGCACTTGCCAAGCCACAATAAGCTTTAATTTTGCCTGCACAATTCATGTTTACACTATAAACAGTGCACTTTAGGGTGCAGTTTTACTTTTATTTTTTGTACAATACAACACACGTACAGTACATCAGACTAAACACATTACCACCTTTTCATTGGCAACGGCTTTTGTCTTTGAGCTTTCTTTACAAATATTACATTTTTATGAGGTGCATGTAACCTACACAGAGACAAAGGTCTAGAAGAATACTTTCAACTGATGGTAAACAGCTCTGCTCAAACCCTTATAGACACATAACATATAGCTGTAGCTATTAATCATCCACTTGCCATTAACAAACCTGTGTAGATAAAGGTGTGATGACTATATAATGCGTGGAGCACAGTGTCTAAGATCTGCATTCGATTACTACTGTATGCCTGGTGTCTTCTCTGCCAAGCTTAATGCTGTGTAATGTGCTGTACTGGCACAAACTATGTTATGCACTGACAAATTCCCCAATGAATTTCAGGTAGAAACTGTACATTAGATCATCAAATTATGTTATTGAAGGACAAAGGAGTAACCATGGAAGTTTATATTTGAGCCACTTACTATTTCCATGCAAAAATATGGCAGTGAACACAAAACAAACCCTTGGATGAACACAGTGAAAGAAGAATAGAGTTCAGTCATGGTGTTGCTAGTCTGCATAGATAGATTAGTGGTGAATGGAAGGGCATGTATCACATCTATATCAATATAACACGCCAATGTTCAAAGGGAGAAGCACCTTGAGTATCCCATCCCCCAATTCCCCCCAGCACTCATCTCACCCTCCCTCGATCACGGACATGACTCCCTAACATCCCTCTTTCACATGACAGCCAGACAACAGGTCTCCCATCAGGCCCTGCTCCTCACAAACCGGAGGATGACTGCGCTTCTCGGGAGATGAATCTCTCCCTCCCTCTACTTTAGCTCTGACACCACAATCTAAATGAGCAGAGGTGATGAGGAGACACCGATTCATCTTGTGCTGTAGCCAATCCTACCATCCTCCGCCGCCAGCGATGGCTGTAGGAGAATCTGAGGCAGAATAGCTCAGCTTTCACAGGACCGGCCCCCACCCCCACTCCGATCCCCAATGAAGTCAGGTGACCAGATGTTGTATATCTCCCTGTAACTACAGCCGCCATGAAACTGCTACACACATCCATGTTAAAGCCAGGAGACAGAGGCACGTCTCTGCTGTGTATGCGCGTGTGTGGTGGGTCATTGAAAAAAAGAAAATGGGAATAAAAGCCATTTCTTCATGAAATCCTCCCTAGAAAGGCAATAAGTGAGGCAGTGCAGAGATAACAAAAGAGCATCCATCAGCATATTAACCATCTATCACCCCACCATCCACAGCATGCACAGCTCTGATCCATCCATCAGCCTCCGGTCTACAGAACCAAAATAGCATTGCTTCTTTTTTGTACCAGTGTTGCCACTGCAGCTGCTGCATTTCTCTCCAGGACTGACACACACACACACACAAACACACACACACACACACACACACACATGCACACGCAAGGCCCGTACAAATGCCACCATTGATTCTAGCACCTCCCCATCAATAAAGATGCTATTTATGAGGCACAAGGGAGTGCATACAGAGATGATGTGATGCAGAGCGGGTATATGATCATACAAAACATGTCCAGCCCATCTGATGCAGGCATCCATTTCCATCTCGCCCTCACGGACAAACTGCTGATGAAACAGCTGCCTCCTTAGGGCAGAATGCAGAGTGGAAGGAGGAAAAAAATGCTACAAAGCACCCCTACATACACAGCCTCCCCCTCCTCCTCTCCTCTCCTCCCTCCTCTGCCTCCCCCCTCCACATCCCATATTGCACACACAGAGAGGGAATTACCTGAAATATGTCTTCACATTCTCTTGCCCAGTGTTTCGCCTTTGAGCCCGGAGCTCTGGTAGGTTCATCGTCAACCGTACAGCCCTAATGAGAGTTTAAAGGCAGGATTGCCATTCTCTTGTCAGACCAGTTCCTGACCCTAAAAGCAAGCTTGTTCGGCAGGCTGGATGCTTCACTGGCTGCTCACTGTTCCCTAGCCCGTGATGTCATCCACCCAGCTTTGCCTATTGGCTGAGAGGCTGAATATTAATGCAGGCAGCAGGTCTGGGGGAGGAGGCAGCCAGCAGGCAGACAGAGTTGGTTTTCTGTTTGACAGACCAAACATGAGTGAAAAGGCCAGGAGGGAGAGATTATATGTTCAGCTGAGCTTTTCTTTTGCAAACTTGTAAAGCAGTGGTCTGCCTTGCTAACCTCTTAATACTACTGGTGGGGGGGCTACACAACGTGACACAACAACTGTGAATGTAACAAAAACAGGCTATGCAAAGGTGAGTTCTTTATGTGTACAATCTGAACTGACAACGCCTTTAAAGGGCTGCGTTTGACGCACTGGTTCCTCTAAAACAGTTATAGTTTCACAATGTATAGCCCACATGAAATAATTCTGCATATGGGTATGTAAAAAGTACAAAAATTATAAAATATTATGATCATTTGCTCCAAAAGTACTTCTTCTGAAGCAGTAAAGAACTAATCCAATGATCTCTGCAATTGGAATATTACTCAAATTTATCATAAATACCACCCAGATTTTCATATTTATCGGTGGTAAATTAACTTTTATTTTGTGTAGGAATTGTTGTAGGGATTCTTTCATTCAAAATGATCTTAGTTCTCAAAACAAATACAAATAATAAGCATCTGTCAATTCTGGCTACAAGTAAAAAGTTCTCTTTTTTTTTTTTTACAGGCAGATGCTCATCCCAGTCATCTATTTCTCAAGATGTTTAAGATTTCACAAACCACAAATGGATACGTACCTAGTTTATGACATTATAACAGGACTTGAATTTAAAAGAAAATAATATACAGTAAATAAAAACAGTGAAATATTGATATTAAAGAAGATTGCCCATTGCTATAAGTAAGTAATCTATGGCATAAAGGAGCATGGTGTTAGTCACTTTAAAATTAGAGTATGCATGTTATGCACCATTGCACATTTCTGGCAGAACCATGTACTCTTGATGTGATTTTAATTAACTGTAGTGCAACATTTTCACTCCTATACTATTCGTTGTCTGCTTGACAAGTCATGTAAATTAAGTGTCTGATAAAACAGAAGTTCTTTTGTTCTTCTGCTTTAAAACATTTTTTTTTTACCAGGGCAGGTTTCCATATTTGAAAAAATGATACTAAAATGTAAAAATACATATTTTCCTGAATGTTAGGATTCATCTGCCAAACACCTATAGAGTACAAAACTGACTCCTGGTTCATAAGCAGGTGGAGACGACAACCAAAATATTCACTGCATTTGTCCTAATTTGCCTATGATGTCATCTTTTTCCCCTATCTCACCTGTGATTGGCTGACTGGCACAGCATCTGCTCAGTCTCATGGCTAGTGCTTCTAACCTAAAGTGGAGGCCTATCTGAGGCTCTGTGAATCATGTCTGGTTGTCCTGACAACCCCTGTAATGTTGAATCCTTGTCGGAGAGTAATATGGCTGTTCTGTCACTGTTGGCTCAAATGGAGAACCTGATGATTTTGTCCCTCATCCCCTTAATTCACACATTATTCACATCGAAAGGTGGCCTTTATAACATAAACTGCAATTGTATTTTCTGGGAAACTCTAAAATAAAAATGGAGCTTTAAAATAATTTAGATAATAGAATACAATTAATGTTGGTGAATGTCTGTAAGACTTTTAGAAATTTTAGATTTTAAATATATAAAAAATCAGGAATAATCCAAGGCCCATCTTTTTTTGACAGTATACATTTTCTCCAGCTTTGCAGGCATGCAAGTGTTGGTAGATCTGATTAAACCTTGCCAACATAGACAGGAAATGCAAATGTGAATTTAGTTCAGCAGTTCCACACAAACATTTGACTGTAATTATGAATAGTCAGTGTCAAAGTGGTGCTGCCCCAGCAGGCATTTGGCTGATGGAGAGGAGATACAATGGACAGGTTAGCTGTCCATCACAGGTCCAGCACATGGATCACTCACTCTCAAACATATGACCATTGTAGGGTCATAACCTAATCCACAGGTTTTTGTATTCAAGAGAAACCCGTGCAAGCACAGAATCATGCAGCATCCAGCAAAAGGAACTTACCCCTGTGAGATGACAGTGCTAACCACTGAGCCACCAACAGGAGCCAGGGTTGATCAATAATGTATTTTATATTCTCAAATATCCAAGTTTTTTTTCTCTTGGACCAAAGACATTATGCCATGCCATCCACTACAGAGTGAATGTCATGGTACATTGTTTTTTTCCCAGTGTTAGAAAGGGCTGTTTGTTCACTAACTGTGACCCATCTGTTGCTGTGTGCACTTCATGTCAGCCACATCAACAATGTTGACCCTAATATTTATGGGGCCCTGGCCAGATTCTGCACCCACAAGACTGACGTAGGCTCCACATGATGCTTCAGTCTGTCTTTATCCCTCCATTTTGCCTTTTTTAAGTTCAAGTAGACTTTACAGGTAAAATGAACTAAGGATTATATATTTCACCTGGATTTATGTGTTTAGACTACTCTGTGAGAAGAGGAGGTGTTTTGTACTCTAAAAGAAACAAACTGGGATGGTAATAATGATTAGAAAGGTCAGACTTTCTACTGCAGCCAGTGTGAGTCCTTTCACAACCATGTGTGTTGTTGTGGTGTCCTTTAGAAGTACTGAACCCATACCTGCTCTCTCATTGTAAGTCACCGTAGATAAGGATGCATTAAATGTTTTAATTAAAGACCAGCACAATACACAGAAAGAAAGATTTCTCTCATCATTTAGACACAGTATGCCCCTGTGCTTTTATCTGTCCCAGCTTTTTCTCCACATTCTGCTAAATATATGATATTTACTCATAAACTTAGCCAAGTAATACTCAAGGCAGATCATATCCTAAAGCTTGACAGTAAAAGCTCAGATCAGGAGCTGACAGAACCTGCAGCCACAGTGAGGAGGAGCATGATTTACTAGTATCCGTAGGCTGCTGGCAGTGATCAGGTTTATATAATGAATATTACAAACATCCACGGAGGCAGAGCACATCTCTGTGGTGACATTTTATAATAAGCCTTGTCTGGAATTTACTAGTGTTGTGAGCAGAGTCAGGAAGATTGCTTTCTAAATATAATTTACATAACCTACATATACTGTATGTATAACATATCCTCACCATAATACACTCTAAGGTAGGTTCCCAGAAAACAGAGTTGTAATCTTGTTATGTGCATCTGAGTTTACTGTTTCTTGCCTGTAATTTAAAGCATTTTCCAGCCTTATTTTACTGCAAACCATAATTAACACTGAAGTGTAACTTTTTTGTATCACATTTTAAACTATTTTGATTAATGTGGCATCTAGATTTTTGCAGCAAATTACAGACAGAAGTGTCTATTTCATCTATTGTCACAGCATGATTCAATTAAGTAAAGGGAAAGTAGGTAAAATACTAATCTAGTCAATTTTGTACAGACACTCATGGTCCCAAGAGGATGAATCCTACTGACTTTGGTGATCCTCAAGACTTATCCTCTAGTGCCACCAGCAGGTCAGTGCTTTCACTTATCCAGTGAAATACCTCCTTAAGTATGATGAAAATGTTGTAATCATTCATGGTTCCTGGGTAATTTTGTTTTGTGAAATGTTTCAAAAACTATTTGATGGAGTGACATAAAATGTGGTACAGATATTCACGTCCCCCCTTTTGGCAATACTTTGCTTTACGACCTAATACCATGTCATTCCCATCAGCCTCAGCTGTACTTTTTGTATAGTGAGCATGTTAGCAAGCTGATGTTGCCATTTAGCACAAAGATCCACTGTACCTAATGGTGATGGGATTTATAGTTCATTATAGTGACTTAGTTCAGTAACTCCCGTTCAGTAAAAAGAACTACTCTTTTTTTCGAGTTATTCGTTCATTTATGAATTATTAATATTAAACATTTTTATTTTCAGCCTAAATACAAAATTACGTTTCTCACTCTCTCCCTGTTGCAGCAGAGCTCTAACCACACCACGCCCCATATAGCTACATATCCATGGTGAACTACAACATGCTTGTTTCCTATGCTAAACCTAGTAGCAGTCCAAGCTACTTATTTATGTTTCTGTCTGTGCAATGAACGTAGAACTGCTCGTACTACTGATTTCTGTCCAATCCTGAGCCGTGTAGCTGTCACGTGTAAAGTGAACGAGAGCGGTGAACTGCTTCTAAGAGAGGAATAGTTCACCGCTCGTGGTCTTCAAGTCGTTCACTGACTACATAGGCTCAGGATTGGATGGGAATGTCTTCTGTCCAATCCTGAGCCCGTGTAGCTGTCACGTGTAAAGTGAACGAGAGCGGTGAACTGCTGAACTGGATCATCGATCGCTTCACAGGCTCAGGATTTCTGTCCAATCCTGAGCCTGTGGAGCTGTCACGTGGGAAAAACGAAACTCATACATTGTGGCGCAATGCGCATGTGCGCCAAATGAACGACTTACTCAGTCTCTGAGAGGAATAGTTCATATTAGTTCATAGGAAAGAAGTAGTTCATTGAACTACTTACTCATGAACTACACATCACTAGTACCTAAGCACAGGCCCTCAGAGCTACTAGCATGGGTGTGGACTCTTAATAGAATAGAATAGAATAGAATGCTTTTATTGTCATTATACACAAGTACAACGAGATTAAGCCATCACCGAACAGTGCAGAACAGAATAAAGAAAAAAATAAATAAAATAAATAAAGGTATAT
>JAVQJL010084010.1:0-42184 GCA_036024295.1 Nannoperca obscura
CACACACACACACACACACACACACTTTGGAGAATTAATTACCACTCCCAACTTTTTCTGCTTTGCGTGTGTTTGCGTAGTCAAAACTATCCAGCCACAGAGGACTGGAGAGTCACGGACAGAGAGGAAGACACAATATGAGCATCAGGGTTCATGTGTTTTACATGCAAGATTCTACATGTTTGACAGGATAAATTCACAATATTCACGCTCTGTATTTGAATATTCTATTGAATAACCTGTCACATCTGACAAACAGATGCTGTAGCATCATTTAGATTATGACTTAGAACTTTGTGTTTATATACAGTTTATGACTACTTTTATGACAATACTTCTTAATTGCATTTTGTGTTAAAAGTCTGAAAAATTATGTATTACAAAATATAAAAAATAATATAGTATAAGTGAAACAAGATTAGATGACAGATTTGTTTCTAATGAATAAAGATCTTAAACAATCTGAAAAAAATTGAATGGTTTCATAACTACACTTTGAAGCCTTGAAGAATAAATGTCCATGACTCTGCTCTGACCAACATGGGTGGAACCACACAGAGCTCAACAGCCTCCAGCAAATAAGTCACACCTGAGCACAATGGGAACAGACCATGGAGTTGATAAAACAGAATCATATTGTTACTGTTGTGCCATTACAGCGCAGACAATTTACTAAGTAGCACCTATGAACATCGCAGATGGATATCATCATCACTCCGTAATGGCTTCTACATGTTAATTCACAACTTTAGCTTCTCCACCACGACTCTGCCACAGAATAATAGCTAGCCTGCATCTGGTCGAGGCAGTGTAGGGCAATGTATGAAGCATAGAGAGAAACAGAGAGAGAGAGACAAAGAAAAAGAGAGAGAATTAAACAGAGAGAGAGAGCAAAAGAGATGGGTGGGTGGGGTGGAAGCAGTAGCATATGGTGCCACGCTGCCATAAACAAGCATTATGAAAAGACCGGGGACATTTATTTAATCATGGAATACCTGAAGAATCGCAATGAGACACACACTTTGTCCCATTATTGTTAGCCCATAAATTTAACTGCTTTACAAGAACAACGAGGAACCTCATACAGCCACAGAAGACAACGTGGGGAGGCAGGTGAATTTATGTACGTGTGTTTGTGAAGTGCACTGTGTCGTAGCTACACTAAAGAGTGTGTGTGTGTGGTGTTACAGATGAATAGCCATAACTGCTACACACTGGTATCTGTGTATCTGCCAACACAGAGGACAATGCACTCTGGTAGAGAACGCACAGATACAGATGTGTCCTCTGTTTCTTTTCAGTCTACTGTATTACTACATATCTCTAATTTTATTCTTTTAGCAGTCTCTTTGCATGCATAAACCCTCATTCTCTAGAAAGTAGTCTCTCACAACCTATGTATAAAACCGACCTCCCAGGTAAGAGAACAAAACATATCAGAAAATAACAAGGTGGGACTAAAGGCACCCTGAGGAAATACATTTCTCATTTGTATTGAACTGAAACAGCAGTGGACATCCAAATAAAGCTCTGCCACGCACTCAGGTCATTTCAAAACCATGTACACACTTACAAATGCACAAACACAACTGTGCTTGCACATAGACATGGACATGTGTAGACGTACGCACAAACATCACCACACGCTAATCCACATACGTGTACTTGAAAGTTCACTGATACAGTATAAAGAGCTGGTTTTGCACACACAAAAACAATTGGTCTGCATGTGCAATTTTGTGTCTGCAAGCACACACACACACACACACACACACACACACACACACACACACACAGCTCTGGGTCAGGGGGACAGCGGTAGCTCAGAGCCAGCTGTGACCTGCCGGTCCAGGTGCCCAGGAAAACCGCTGTTAACGGCCACGATTGATGATCTAATCAAACTGTCACCACGGCGATCTGCTGCAGGGGGAGGGGAGGTTGGGATGGCGTGGGTGTGTGTGGGGGGAGTGAGTGAGAGTGGGGTGAGAGCAGGTGGGGGGGAATATCCAGGAGGCCTTGTGCATGCTAACCGTTAGCCCAAATTGAGAGTGACAGTCTCAATAGCGAAAAGGCCTCTTTTCCCCCCTCTAAGTAATGGAGGAAACAACTCCAGCGGTCTTCCGGAGGATGTCACATAATCAAGAGAGCCTCCCCAACACCGCCACCCCCAACCCTTTCTATAACATCTCGGCTCAAGTGGAGTGTGTGTGTGTGTGTGTGTGTAAGTGTCGGGGGTTGGCTGAGACACTTTGGACATGGGGAGATGATGTGGTACAGTGCTAGAACAACGGCCCACACAGAGCTGATTATGATGAGTTCTGCATTGTTTGGTGCTAAAAACACAAAGTGCTCTGGAAATCAGACAGACCTGATGGTTGGACACCCAGTCCTAGGAACACTGCTATTGTTGATTTAGTGATGGATTGTAGGACTATCTACCCTGTAGAAGAGGAGATTATAGCGGAAGAAACTTTAAAATTGCAACAGTCATTCTTTTACATTCTGTAAATGGGATAATTTGGAGGCCCCTAAAGGACCCCTAGAGCCTGCTCAAGACTGTCCGTTGCCAGGGCCCCAGACCCCACCTTGGGAACCACTGTCCTACACTATGATGGATCAGCTTTATATTATGTCCAACACATGAGACTATACAAACACAGGCACATCAGATACCAGGAAATATAATAACGCTTGCTGTACGTCACATAGCTGTTGATTTATGCTTATGCAGTAAGCCATGAAGGGAAGTTTGTTATATCAGTGGGTTTGCGGTACCAGCAGGTTTCCTTCAGGGGGAACAAGGGTAAAATGAGGAATAGTTTAATTTTACAATAATTTTTTATTACCACAGATTATTATTATTATTATTATTATTATTATTATTTCTTTCTAACCATTTAACATAGTCTTTTTTTTGTTGGTGTATGGAAGGAGATAAGGTTTATAAGATTTTAAAGGTTATATTATTATGATCCGTTGCCTGGCAGTGTCCCTTTGAAGACATTTTTGAACATCTGAAAAATATTTAAATAAAAAACCGATAACATAAAAAAAAACATCTCAATCTTTCTTGAGTTCCACAGCACATTAGCAATACAGTGTAGCCAAATGGGAAAATATGATAATATGTCTCTAGTACGCATAAAAAAAATGAATTAAACTGTTCTATATTTAGCTGAAAAGAGAAAAGTTCAGGAAGTTGTCCAACTTAATAGTGGCCTTGTTGATCGCTGCGTGTTCTGTGTGTGTGTGTTAATCACCTTCCCCAGGATATATCCACGACTGCCGCTTGCCCGTCCAGTTCGCATTAATTTAATCGCTGCTCAGCTAATTCATTGATTAATTGGCTCATTAGTGATGCCTGGCAACATCCATTTCTGCCAGGACAGTCTGATGTTTCAATAGAAAAGAAAAACAGGCTGGCAACAGCCCAGTTTTTCCACAGTCCCACTGTGCATAATGTCCAGCCACTGTCAACAGTTAGCCGCACAATTGTGTCACTGTATAACTGCCTGGTTTTGTGCCACAGGATGTGAAGTGGATATGAAGGTGAACTGTGCACATTCTCCGTTCTTGTCTGGTTGAGTAATGTCACTTGGGTTTCAGTGGTGGGTGACATCATTCTTAGGGAAAGAAAAACTAAAAAAAACTGGAGGGACTGTTGGAGCTGCACTACCAAGATGAGGTAGACGCTGCTATGAGAAGACAAAGTACTGCTGCAGATTTATTCCACAAGTCAAGGTCGCGTTGCTCTGACATGACGAGTGGCTTCCAACTCTGGGACGAGCTGTCAACTGCTAACTAACATTATTATTAGTAATAGGAGCCGATAGGACCCTGCTGCACCCTGAAACCGGGCACTGGATGTTAGACTGACCAACAACAATACACAGCTTCAATAGGAGTGCTGATGTGACATCACTGGTCAAACGACATGACCATAAAGTAGCTGAAACGTCCTGACATCTGACCTCTCTACTCCAAGACACAGGCCCAGATTTATAATTGACATTTTGTCACAGTTGCTGCTACCAGGCTGTGGTAGCACTGTGCTTTAACTAATGAAGAGTAAGACCACAGGGGTGGACGTTTTTAGCATTAAAGTGTGTCAGCTTTTCAGAGAACCAACATGCTTCCCCCACACCCTCCTACCCACAAACACATGCACACTCCCAATTCTGCACCATATGCCCATGACAAGTGCATAAAATTGTTCCCAAGCGATAGCACAGGCCAAGCCATAAAAACTTAATGCACCTAATTTTCCAGTAATCAAACTTTTATAGACTGCAATGGCTTTTAAACTAACAAATTTTAATTATCGCTTAATTTTAAAAGCAATATTAACGCAATCCCTCATTCTGCGAGTGTTCATTCTCCATGAAATATTGAGTAGGATAAACAGCGAGGCACTGTCCGCTGGCTCCTGTTCAAACAAGCAGCCAGCAAACACAAAGGTGAGCTAGGGGTCGCTGAGGCCTTGCCAGTACCACGCCGGGACTAAGAGAGCTGCACAGACCTCTGGGAAATTGAGCTTCACAAGTGCAAGCACACAAAATCAGTCCGCTGATGTTGCACTAAGATTACTACACGGCACTGATCACTGGTGCATTTTGGTTAGCGGTTATAGTGATCATGCTTCAGTACCAGAGACTTGGTTATTATATGTTGTTGCAGTACATTAGGTCTGATTTGACATTGATCCGAGCTTTTTTGGAGATAAAAAATGATTTCCCTGATTTAAGGATATTTGAATATCCCACAGCGAGGCCACATATCCTTGGCTACTTTAAAGTTACTATTTTCCAGCTGCCTTTTCTGTTCCTCTCTGCGCTGCTAATCACATCCCTGCTTACAGTTACAGCAGCATGGAATTTTATTGACTGCTGCCCTTGGGTGGCTGAAAACTAGGCCTTACCACCCAACACCAAGCCAGGGAGACAAAGTGCTGACACATGCAGATAAGGGAAGGAAGAAAGAGAAAGATTAAAGAGCAGATTCATTATCAATAATTAAGGGAAGGATTTATTCTAATGAATTAGGGGTTGTCTTTATCTACTTTTATCTCCATATCACACAGCTAACTCTCTCTCTTTTTCTCCCTCTTACACACACACACACACACACACACACACACACACACACACACACACACCGGCTCGTAGTTTCTGTGTGGCTTGACCCCTGCCTGCTCCGTGTGGTCCATATTGCCACCATGCTGGCTCCAGGCAGGGCTCTTCCGGCCCTGCGCCACTCGTCAAGCCTGGACAGTCCCAGCCTTCGGTGCCGGGGCAATATGGCCGCACTGCACGGCATGCTGGGACGCGGCTGCAAGCCCAGAGCCCGGCGCTGCAAAGCCAGATGCCCGCTCAGCCGAGCTCGGTCCCTGGCACAGCGAAGCGACCGACCTCAGCAATGCATATATCAATTCTGCCATGTGAACATGCAGAAATAAACGTGGTGCGTTATTTAAACTTTGACTGGGATTGATTGGATTTGACTGGAAGACAGGTTTGCTGATGTGTCAGGCCACATTTTTATTCAAAATAAAATATGCTCCGATCACTGTTTTGATATATATTTACTGCAGATTTTTTTCGACCATGCCAAACATACAATTCTCAATTAAAACACTGATTATAAATAACAAAATGGACAAATATAAAAGACACAAGTAAAGATACAAAACATTTATACTAACTACATTTATTTACTATTGGCAGTTTTAATCCAAAACAACTATCTTCCCCCTGCAGTCATAACGGATGCTCTGAATATCCCCGTCTTCATTTTGTGAGTCATCACACCTGCGCTGTATGCATCATGCTAGCTATTTCTGGATCTGTGTCCATGCCTTTTCACCTGATTTTCTTTTCTTTTTCTTTTCTGGGGGATTTTAGCACCCGCTTACTTGGCTCATACATACAGTAATTCTGTTAAAAAAAACAGCAACTGCACTTGAGTAAAACTGTGAGCAGATTTTAGCAATTAGACATCTCCAAAAACACAGAAAACACTCTTTTCAGCTGCTTGTATCATATTGTCCCCCCCTACTTAAACAAATATATCTTTCTTCTGGGGTTGTCAGCACTCCTGTTTCAAGAGTGATGAGCGTATTAGTTCAAGGAGTTTATTATTACAAGCGTGAAAATGGCAGGCGTTTTAACAATTACCTATGAAAACAGGTATGTGAGACGGGTCAGTTGTCTTTTGGCGCCCTGTTTTTAAAGAACTAATTACGAGCAATTGAGGCAAGGTCGCTGCTGTCAATCATGCTCTCAAGCCACTCCCTTGTTGTTGAAGTGTTGGTTTAGGTGCCCGCAGACCCACCATAACAGCAGGCAACACACACACACACACACACACACACACACACACACACACACACACACACACACACACACACTAAGATGCACATCAAGGTTAAAATGGTAGACTTCAACAAAAGATGAATGTATTGAAATAAAAACTGTGGTGAAATACATAGATTCAGGCTTAGATGGAAAAGAATGCAGTGAATATGTACAATATGAGTGTGTACAATCACACTGACACACATATGCGCTTATGTACAAATAAAAATAACTTAATAAAAGTCAGTTTTAGTTACATAAAAAATTTTTGGGTTGTTGCTCAAAAGAAGTGCACAATTTATTCCACCTCCCTCCTTATTCTTATTCAGTTATTCTTTGCTGTGGTTAATACCACACATTCAAAACATATGGTTCCTCTTTTTGATTTACAATCAAGATAACTATATTGTTATCCTGTGAATGAGCAGGAAACAAGCATTCTTAATGTGCAATGTACACTCAATCAAAATCAATAAAATCAACAAAAAAAAATACTTTTACTGATTCTGGAGACTATACATCCATTCCCATTCCCACCAGGCTGGCTCAGACCGTGCTTCCACTAACTAAATAAGTGAGATTATATATTCAGATGAAAATGCACTGACGAACAGGGATTATTCCAGTCAGTATGACATTACAAGTGGGTGATAACAAAAGTGACAACTTCTTATTATAATTCCAGGCAGTAATGCAAAATGTTACAATAAAAAACCTTTTGAGATCACTGCAAGTCATTACAATTACACACCATACAGCTAGGTTTATGTCAACTTGTGAGGACACGTGGTCCTTATATGTATACATCTACACCAAAGCACACACATGCAGGCAGACAAAAGGACAAAAAGCCCTCATCTCCGCTCAGTGCCTGCAGTGAGGAGTGGTGGTGTGACTGAGACGAAGACCCAGTTGTGTCACTTTATAACAGTTTAGCTCTCTCCCTCTCTCTCTCCCTCTTTCTCACACCCAGAACCTGTCAGATAGCTGGAGTCTGTCATCTCACCCATCCTCCCCTCCGCTTCCTCTGCCTCCTCTTCCCCATTGGGGTTATAATGTTATATAGGACTAATATTAGCCTTTTATTTAAAGTCAGATCTGACCGGTCTTGACCATCATTGCTCACTAGACTCATTAGTGAGAAGTGATTGGATTTCATAAAGGTATACACATCATATTTCACATGGTCTTTCTGTGTTGGTGTGGGCTTTTTTCAACGCTAAAAAAAACATGCATGGTAAGCTCAAAGTATGACAAGAAAATTTGCAGGTTTGCAACCAAGAGGAAGGGCTTCATTTGGCTCTCATCACTTGCTGGCTAAAAGTGTGTGTCATGTTTTCTTTGACTAACCTGGGACTCTGGTTTCTTTTGCTTTACTTTAAAATACATTATGTGCCATTCTTTCGGGAATTCCTCACTGCCCCTTTTTACTTAGGAAAGGTCAAATGGAGACAGATTCCCCATGTGGATCAATAAAGTTTCGGCTGATTAACCAAAATAGAATAGTGATGACACCAAACATTATCAGCGCTATCAGCCTTTTGAAACACAAACCGGTGGGACTCCTTCCTCTTTGCAGATACCCACCTAAAATAACTTGGCGTTTGAGGCCCCAAACGGATTTGGTTAAGTGGAGCCTGGCGTTTCCTGCGGCTAGTCAGGTCTCTTCCTCCTCCTGCTCCTCCTCCTCCCTCCCTTTGACTAACAGATCTCCCTAGTGTTCTAAAAATACCAGGTGAACAGGGCCGTAGAGATTGTGATGAAACTGCCTCTCTGACACTGTCCCACTGCAATCCATCTCTCCACCGCCTGCCAGCCAGCATATGTTCGCAATTGGCTCCCCCCCAACAACCCCTTTGCTTCCCCCCACCCCCCCACTGGTCCCCAGTTGCCGGTTCAGACACCCCCCCACACGAGTTTCCCCATCCTTTCCCTTTCCTTGTCTCTTTCTCCTTCAGCTACTGTCCTAGTCTCCAGGTCTGAGCTTTCAAAACCGGTGCAGTTATCAATCACTGAGCCAGCACTGTCACGTCAGACCATACCACTCTCTCACACACACACACACACACACACACACACAGCTCTCTTTCTCCATTTCTATCCTCCTTTCTTTCTTTCATCTCCTTTCTCTACCTATCTCTTTGTCATCCCACCTCTTTCTCTCTGTCCTGCGTCTTCTCCTTTTTCCTGCTCCGTCCTCCATCCTCTGCCTCCACTCTTACACTTGCCCAAATTTGTTCCACTTAATAAGCCCTCCCCAATGACCTTGTGCTAATTAAGCTGTACCGTGTTGGAAATATGATGGTTAATTAATGATGAGATAAATTCTGTCTGCAGGACTGTCAGAAAAATGATGACACCGTGTTTTACAGGTTTAAATAGAACAAACCTTGTGGCTGTCCTCCCTCTAAGTGCGACTGCAAGGGAGTGTGTTTACGTGTCTATGTACAGTAGAAATGTGTTGAATTAGAGTAATAAAAAGAATGAGAGAAATCAAAGAATGACAGAGTGATCTTTTCAGAGTGTGTTTATGTGTATAAACATAACTATATGCAAGTTAACTTAACTTAACATAGTACTTCTGTGTGTGTGTGTGTGTGTGTGTGTGTGTGTGTGTGAGAATGATGTAATGATGTGGTGTGGCATAATGCTTTATAGCTGAGCAGAGTGACTGGAGTTTTTTTTGGCAAAGACACACTGAGCTAAACACTATCAAGTAACACAGAGACCTTACAGCTTCATTCAAGCCCAGTATCCTTGTGTGTGTGTGTGTCCTCTATGACCTTGGCAGTGTTGCCACCTTCTATTACAAGTAATGAGCACAAAAGTTCTTTGGGAACCAGAGTGTGATGCAGTTAGAGATGGGTATTTCTTAACGGCTAATCCAAGCACCATCCCAGTTTGTTTAACTTTTCGCTGCGTGGATTGCTGGCTGATTTATGTGTTGTATTTTCTAGCATCGACACCACTACAGCAAATCAAACTGAACACATTTTCGACTGACCGAATGTTCTGTGCCTTTACTTCAAAAGTAATCATAATGACTTCTGTCTCTTAATTTCTCTTTATCATGGACTTGTTTTTTAGTTTTTTACAGTTCTTAAGATAGAGTTACATAAATGTTAACCATTGTTAACCACTGCTCTGTCAAAGGGAAAAATAACATTAAACCCATTCATCTTGCAAAATGAAATGCAAAAAAGCCCACATAATTGTTTCTATTTTTGTATTTTCTTTTGCCCTTGGTTTGCTTTTGTTCAACAGTAGCATAGGTGTTGGACTGGGAGGTCATTGGTTCAAGTCCCTGGTCAGTCAGCCCAGTGGCAAACAGCAGAAAAGTGTGGTTGGACTGGGTAAGTCACAGGTGAGAACATATGGAAGTGTCAGTATGAAGTCTAATGTTGCTTAAGAATTGTATGGAGCTCTGTCAGCAATCCTTGGATAAATAAAGGTTACAATAACACAAACGTGGATGAAACAGAGACTCGACACAGTTGGGGATATGAGGATTTGTTTCCATCTAATCCAGATGAACAGCTGACAGTAGGAATTTAGTTGATAATGTCTGAGAGATGGAGAGGCATCTGGTCGGGCTGCTTACTTCCATATCTGAAGCCACTTGTCATATCTAATACCACATGTTGTCAAAAGTATCAATTTGGTTGTGGAGTAATGAAAAAGCAGGTCTGTTTCTATTTTAGCAGCTCGCTTGACAGATTGAGAGGTGTTTAACGTCTCGTTTTGGCTTGTCAAGGGAGGGGAGAGGGGGGCTTCACAACTTCATCTCCTCATCTTTCTTTCTCACGCACATACACAACGCACACACTGACAGCAGGGCTCTGCTTCTGATAGACAGGGCCAAGCGGGAGACATTACACATACACAGAAACACACGCTTGCATACGCAGACAAAAATGGTAAAAGAAACATCATTCATCCTTAATTCAAGAGGGAGAGCCGAAAGTAAGATGAGGGAGAGAGCCAGATAAAGTTTGACAGAAAAAAGGGATGTAAGCAAGAGACCGAGACAGACGGAATGAGTGAAAGCCATTTAACTGATTAGGGAAAGGGAGGATCTCAAGTTATATTTAACTGGAAATTTACTGTAATTAGTGGGGACTTTTTGCTTAAAAGCTTTCAGACCTCCATAGGGGTTGTAGGAGTCATCCTCCAAAATCTAGAATTAATTGCCTTCTGCATCTCTCACTTTAGTCTCCTGAAGACAAGCTAAAATATTTGACAGTCAGTACACAAGACCGGGAAACATATCTGAATCTAATTATCCCTTTCGTGAATGTGAATGTACTAGAAGATTTGTTTTCTCTTTGACTGAAAAGCAGATATGATACGTAGTGCTGAATGCAGTTGCAAGTGTTTAATTTACCTCTCTTTGCGCTGTCCAACTCCATGTTTACCCAGCAGGTGGGTGCTGAGGTGTTTCTTCATCACAAAGGCCCATCTACAAAACACACACACACACACGTTAATCAAAGAGCAATATCAAGCTTTAATATGATACATAAGTTATATGCTAGAGTTTTACATATGTAGCAAGGTTTAGAGGAGAGTTTGACCAGTATGGGTTCTAACCGGGTCTTCTTCTTATTCTCTCACTTCAAGAAAATCTGAACCCTAAATGCATCACTACACTACATATGTGCCTGAAAACATCTTCCCAAGATTATAAGACAAGGGTGGGACAAAGTAAGACTCAAGCTGGATATAAACACATTGTCTGTTTCCAACATTGAGCTGCAACACAGAAAATATGTTGTGTCTTTGTTTTGCTTATTTCTCCTTCTTCTTCCCTTAAAGATCTGTTTTACTTTAGGAATACGGGGAACTGTGTGTTGCTTGTTCCTGTTTTTCTCCCACTGGTAGACACTTTCGAACACACACCCATCCTTCTCTTACATTACCAGACTTTTCCCAGGAAACCCTATCTGACATAGAGTTTTAAATATAATCTGTCATAAACAGGTTTTTGTGCGGGAAAACTATTGTTCTGATAATAGAGGACAGACCAGCAAAACAGACACAAATTTATATGAAAACGTTGAACCACAAGACAAGTATAACGTTTGAGAATGTTTGTTTTACATGCACCTTTTTGGTCAGACAGTAGAATGAGAATTTAGGCAAAGAGCTCCACATGTTGTGCATCAATGTGTCAAACAAGTATGCACACACATGCAAGAATTCAAATGCACATGTATCAGTGCATGTACAGTACACACAGCTGCACGCACACACAGTCAAAAACACCGGTGTACCAAAGCTCGAAAGTGACCACAATGTCCTGACTTTGTCGAGGGCCCTGAGTTTACCATGTCTCCTAAACAGCATATGAAAACATAATGAACGGATGACAGGACTAACTACTCTGACGTCCAAGCTGCTTCACCAGTGTTTTCATCCCCTGGCCTTTTCATTTAGCACCCATCACTTCCCATTATTGTGCAACTGAGACACAATGACCACATCTGAGCACTGAGGATGGAGCTACATGAAAGAGTCAGAGGGAGTTGAACCGACAGTCATGTGGTTGGCACTGTCACATTGCACACACTCGCGTCCTCTCATTTCTTCTTCTCTGGAGGTTTTCACTTTTGGTTCTTCCAAGATCATTATTCTGTTTTCTCTCCGGCAAGCCCGTCTGCATCTTTCTGAAGCATTCCATCTAACTTTAGGAGTCAGTCTTTCATAAAGCAAAAGCACAATTATTTCACCATTTATGTCGCTATGTCAGATATTGCCCCTCTCTACCCCAACCCCTCCTCCTCCAACGCCTGGACACACACACACACACACGGCTGTGTCCTCCATCCCATCATGGCCCCAGAGTCCCGTACGTCATGGAGGACCCTGAGGGTGACACTAACTAAGACCACCATATAAATATTCAAACATGTTCCACTGTTTTGCCTCGCTATCATCACTCTACATTTTCTCAGTCCTCTCTAACTCAATCCATCTACCCGTCCAGAATGTTGCCTTGCAGTTAAACTGGGAGCGAGTGTATGACTAAATCTTGTATACTCCAATCAGGGAGAATGGCAAGATCAAAATGCTGAGCTTTTCTGGCCCACTGGAAACGACTCTGATGGACGGCATCATCTATAAATAAACAAACAGCATAATTAAGATATTTCTGAGAGGGTGGGGGTAAAAGAATGAATCAATATATTTGAGAGAAAAGCACAGCCTTGGAACACTTTGCGCGCTTGTTTAAGTCGTCGTGTTTAGACGGGGAGAAAAAAGAGCTTGCAAACATTTCTGTTAATTATGTATTACAGCTGTCCTTTATAAACCTAATTACAGAGTGCTGAAAGGCAACAGGGGCAATTTGCATATGCGCATGAAAGACAAGACATATGCAAAATATGATTTTAATTAGCATTCTTTGATAGCAAGGGGTACAAATCAAACTGGCATGTTGTGAGATTCTCATCTCTCGAGTGGCATGAGTGCAAGATGGGTAATTCACCTGGCACAGGCTGCACGCATGCACACGCACACACACACACACACACACACAGACACAAATGGGAGTTAATATTTACAGAAATAACAACATGCACAACTGCAAATAACCATTCACACATGGGACATATGAATACCCACATATACCACACAATGCCTTTTGGCGGTGGTTTACACCTGTATTTAGCGCTGTCCACTTGTTAACCAATCGCCCAAGAAACATTTTAAAACAAAGTGTAAACAGGGTCAAATATACAGGCAGCATACACACACATACACACATATTATGATACAAATTCAGACCAATGACAGTCCTTACTTTAAAAAAGTACCATTCTCTCATGTGTACACACACACACACACACACCAGTAAACACAAAAAGATCCCGTATCTAAATGTTAAAGGGGCAAATCCATTTGTTTAAGGCAGTGTGTAATCAGCCCCCTGCCCTTGGTGTGTGTGCATCCTCTGCCACCCAGGTCAAGGCCTCAGCTTGTCGTCCTGCTGCCTTGGGCTGCATCATCAGCCTGAACCATCAGCCTTGATGGTTATTGTAACAAAGGGATACTTTAACATGCCATTCATCCATATCAATTCTCTTCCCCCCCATGAATTGAACTAATAAGGCTGTGCCTCTGCCCTCCAGGGAGGCTCATAATATCCATTGCAGATATGAAAAAAAAAAAAAAGAAAAAGAAAAAGAAAGACGGAGGCTCTGGTGTTTCACGTTCGACTTTCCCTTCAGACTAATCGGCGCGCCACAGCTCGTTAGGTCCGTGACGTGCCGGAGCTTTACCGATAAGCAGGGGAGACACGGCTCAATTACCCACAGTTACAATCTTTCTCTCTCTCTTCCCTCCCGCTGCCTGATGATGAAGAGATAACATGTCAATATTTGATACAAACAACTTCATTTGCCTAATGGTGTTCCTGGATAGGCCCATCTACAGGTCCGGAAGGGATGGGAGATCTAAGAAAAGGCCTGGAGCAACACTCGGCTTAGACATAGCGTAGCCCACCACCCCTCAAATCACGCACACCCATTCCCTTGAGCTGCACACAAGGCATGCTGGGATAGAGCCAGGTCAGGTACGACATACTTTGCTAACTTTTGCTTGAGCTTCTTTCAGCTGGTATCTTTAGGGTTGACAATCAACCTTGAAAGGAGAAAGAGGACAAATGGACTGTAGTCTTTGAAATCTCTGTCCTCATATTGTTGTCTTCAAAAAGCCATATAAGATGGCATCAGGTGCAAGTGTGACATAGCTGGGAAATTGAACTTTTGTCCATGTGCAATGAAGAAGAACTTTACAGTGGTGTACTGCTGTTCAATCAAAAACAACTTCTGGTTTGACATCAAACGGATACTCCTGTCAATGTCTCTTATTAAAAAAAGAGTCCATGGACACTAACACCTGTATATTTACAGCATATAAACAAATACATATATGAGACATTTTCAGTAATTTCCCTTATAAAAGTTAAATGCATTGTTATACAAAATGAAGTGCATTGCCAAAACCCAATTTCATTCTTTCTAAGACACTACAATGAATGACCAGAAGAGTAAATCAGAAAAGAAGCAGGTAGAAAAAGGTAGCATGCATATCTCCTATTTTTAAACAGATGTGTTGTCTTAACTATGGTTGTAAAAGACAAGAAGAGAAGTTAGGGAATAGTTGGCACATTTTCTAATAGTTTTTCCTTTGAAAACAATTGAACACCCAGTTTGCTACCTGCTGGGCGCCGCCACTGTGTGATCGCAACACAGGAAAACTATGTGGTGAAAAATGTAGCTGAAATCAGACAAACTTCTGTATTGTAATTGGTTTAAAGGTAACAGAAAAACCATTATGAGAGGTACCAGATGTACAAACTGCTCAACCCTCACCGGGCGAAGCCACTGAAACCTGGGGAAGAAGGGGGGTTCCATGAGGGAACGATGAAACGGGAGGTGGGGATGTGCTCTGAAGTTATGGGACTATGCTTCAGCTCTTTCTGAGGAGGAACACACGCATACACACACACACACACACACACACTCTCCAGTGGTCCACTGGGGCCCAAAGAAATGAGTGTGTGCGGGCTCATCCAGCCTCCTGTGCCAGTCCTAATGATGGCCTCCACCTGCTGCTTTAATGTCACAGCTGGATCGCCCTCCATCCCTCACTGACTCTGACTGCCATCAGCAGCAGGTAGCTCCCCTCTGCACACTCCTCCCTCCATCTCCTCTGCCATCTCAGCTTCCTTCATCTCCCTTCACTTCCATCTTCTTCTCCTACCACTCATCTCAATATTACCTCCTTCCATCCATCTCTTCGCTACACTTCTGCTCACACTTATAGCACCTACATCATTTTACCTTCTCTCTCCCATTTCTGTCCATTTTTTCAGTTTGTCCCAATTACTATTCTACAGTCTTACCCTCTTCTTCCACAGTGTAGGGTTTTTTTTCTTACCATCTTTAACCTAATTGAAAGAAACTTGTGCAATAATTTTGTAAAAACTCCACGGCATCATATTTAATTTAACAATGCTCTATTGACAGAATAAATGTTGCACATACATACTGAGGATACTGCACCCCCATGTTATATTTATCATTGAAGAGAGAGATCCATAGCATAAAAAAGGACATTTCACAATGCCACAACTAATTTACTCTTCTGAGTACACATAATGTGTTTCTTCCATGTTTATTTTTTTATAATCCCATCCTGGAGAAGCAGAAAACCTGAAGGTAAGTTGACATGTCTAATCTAAGAAGCTTTGACAGGCAGGTGAACCGACAGAAGAACAGAAACCAACACTTGGCTGACAGCAACCCTGGAGCGCTGAGACAGCTGCCGACATGTCAGACAGACAGATAAACAGACAGGAACAAGAAGTCGAGAGATAAGACATTTATTGACAGACAGAGCGACTGCTTTCCTGACAGAGAGACAGACAGGCAGGCATCAAGAATAAGGACTGAGGAAGGAGGGATTCTGCTGAGTTTACAGGCTGAGTTTAATGGATGTCCTACAAGCGGGCCTATAGCAGTAGATGGGGTGAACTAAATGTGGTGTCAAATTTGCAGATCTGGAGATAGATGGTGATGGAAAGATGGAGAAAGAAAAACCACAGGAGGGAAAGAAGGGGGAATAAAGGAATATGAAAAACCATGATGGAGTATCTAGATAAGCTGGAGTGAATGTGAACTAGGGAGAGACGCAAAGGCAAATGCAGTTTGGGCTGCTGTCGCTTTGTTTGAAGGAAGCAAGAGGCGACTTTGCATCAATATTGCTTGGGCTTCTAAGAGATCCGCTTATGGAAACATCCCATAATGTAACAGATATTGGGGAGAAAAATAAATAAATAAAACATTTGAATTGATTTTGTTTTTTATGCCCGTGCCAGAGCAAAGCAAGCACTTGATCTATTCTGAGATGATCTTGATAAAAATAAAAAAGAGGCAGAGTGTTTCTCTGACGACTGATCAACGTCAAGCCTCTCAATGAAACAGACACCTCTCACTTATGATGCCGCTGCTGGTGCGGGCGCTCCCGTGTGTGCGTGTGTGTCCTCTAGTCTTAGAGGAGGTACATAAAAAGCTCACTTTGCCTCTCCAAAGGGGTTTTTTGGATCATCTGCTGAGGCAGGTGATGGGGCTTGACGGATTGATTGAGGCGAAGTTCTCATCGACAGTGGCAGCGCCCCATAGAGTTCCCAGCACCAGTGCACACTGTTCCATTAAAGGATCATTTAGAGGGAGAGCCAGTTCCACCTGCACTTATGCAGAGCACACCCTAATGTGAGATGAAACAGACGAGCTACAGGAAGGGAAGGAGGAAAGAAAAAGAATTATAATAATGAAAAATAAAAATTCAGTCCCTTCCCAACAGCGCATTTCCATCTTCAAGAGAACAGCGATTGATGAAGTAATCTATTATTGATATCATCATCGTTATGTGCCGATGGCAGTTTCAGTGTTACGGAGCCCCCAGCTCTGAGCGTCATTGCACTGTTTGCAGATTATGCTATTCAGCATCATTATATTTTCTAATTAACTGCTTTAATTTGGGATTTAAATCCTAAGTGAGGGGAGAAACTTGAAAATGCTGAACAAGAGAGAATAATACTGTATTTGGTGTAAAGATGAAAGGAGAGGTGTAATAAGAACAAGGTAGAGACAGTTACACAAGTGGCTATAGCACTTTTCAAAATAAACTTGTACAAGCTGGCACATTGTGTGGAATCAGCACAAATACGATTCACTTTTATTTTTTAAAAAAAGAGAAAACTCTATATCCTACGAAGATGGAACATGTCCTGAGAAACATTTTAAATGAAATACATATAACATACTAAATTACTGCTGTGTTATGAGGAGGTGAAAACTCATTTTACACAACAAAACAAAATGAATCAAAAATGCTGGTTGTTATAGGCTGTTAGCTTCTCTTGCTAATGCATCTCCCTCTCCTTCCTTCCTTCCATCCTCTTCCTCTCCGCAGTGCAGTTAAAGATATGAAAAATATATGTGCTTTTCCCCCCCCTCTCCTTTTCACCGCGGCGTGTTAAATCATTAAAGAGAAGTCCTGCTCATTATCTCTCTAAACAAAACTTCTCTTAAACCAAATAAATCACCGTTGTGCGGCGCAGCTAACAGCCGTGAAGGGATAAATTACAAAGCGCCTCACTGGCAGCGCTGGTATTTTAAAAAGCTTGCTGCACAATTTCTATGATGTGCAGTAATTTGTAATGCAGGTTTCCTTATGTTTGTAAGGTCTCCTCAGGTGTGTGTGCTGTATGCTGGGAGGAGAGGTGAAGGGTTGGGGAGGGAAAACTAAAAAAAGAGCCTATTTGTGTTCTTTGTACTTTCATTATTGTTAAGCTTGTTTGGCATTAAATCTAAAACTAAGCAAAATTATTTGACATTCCTGAAATTATTTTATGGAGTTGATAATATTTCTGAGACAGAAAAACATGACCATTGCCTGTAGGTTTGACTGATAACATCTGACAAGTTTGGATTGAAGGTCAGAAGTGTTGCATGTTGCATAAAGATGCCCCCAATAGCTAGTATTTTCTGATGATATTAAATAGCATCAAAGATCATTTATGGTTAAAATCAGTTTTTGCCAGAATAGTATTTTTGGCAGGTTGGCAACACTTTTGAAACAGCTCCATCATGAAATGCAGCTAAAGGACACATATATATCATTAATTTGGAAGGTTTCTTAAGGCAATAGGTGTTTTCTTACATTTCAAGGATTACACAGTGATACTATTGAAGCGGTTTCATACAATCCTTTCTCACTGTTATGTTAGCAATATATTTTTAATCAGCCAGTCAAACTGATATATTGCGATTTTGCCATATTGCAATTAAGGCTGGCGTCATTATAACAGGAAAACACACCAGGAGGGCCTCATGCCCTGTTATAGAGTCTAATTGAGGGGAAAGACACCAGCCACCCTCTGTCCCCACCTCTGCACCCACCATGCTCTTTCAGGGACCAGGAGCTGTGATGAGCCCCCCCCACCCGACCTCTCTCTGGCCCCCAGTGGGCAGATTAAACTGCGGATAACAGGGCTCCACTTGGGTTCGTTTACAACAGCAAGCCTCCCCTGTGCCTCTTGGGGATAAAAACCAACAGTATCCCTGATACACCCTCCCCCCCACACACACACACACGCACGCACGCACACACACACATGCGCACACATCCCAAACATGATTTATTCAGTCTGTTTACTGTACACTCTATCTGCCTGTCCTCTGAGAACAAATTAAATGTATGAAAAATAGGGTGAAGGAAGAGAGGAAGAAAGAATGAGCGAAAGAGAGAGAAAAGAGAAAGGCAGATAGCTATCAAAATAAATAATTAAATCCCGGAAATAAAAAGAAAATACACAAAAATCTAGAGGCGTGGAGTGTGTTTAATTTGCACAGGAAGTGTATAATAACAGGGTTTGTTCAAGACACACACTACACTGTGTTTGCAAAGATGCAAGCCATAGATCTATTGAAAATCATAACTTAGAAAATCAAACATATGTCCACCACCTAAAACAGTGGCTTCAAAATAAGGTAGAAAAAGAAGGTTTTGGTCAATGAAAGAACACCAGGTCACCGTGTTCAACCCCGAACGATCGGAAGACGCTAAGATTGTGGAGCGAGAGCTGAAGAGAGGGAAAATTGAAAAGAAACAAACAAAGAAGACAGCCTCTAATTTCAACCGTTGTTGTTTTGGTGAGTGGTCTCGCACATTAAAAAGAACTGAAGCAACATGACAAGCGAGAGTTGTATTTCTCTCACTATAGTTTTGCTAAAGCAGATAATCCATAAAACATAAGGCCTCTGTATTGACGTTTTTCCTCAACTAGCTGAGTGAAGGGCGTAGCTGGGATGTCAGGCCTGTCTGTCGGCCAGCTACCACTCTCATTATCCTCGAGCCTCTGTGAAGGGCAGCTAAGGTCACACTTCAGAGGAGCAAAATAAACCGCTATGGTACTAATCTAATATTCAGCGATCCTATCAAAGAATGACTTATTAGGCTCAAAGAACCGTAACTGTTGATGGAGAGGAAAGATTGAACAAAGTGGAAGTTCACAGTCTCCGGGTATGGAAAGTTGAACTGCACATGTGACATCTGCCATCTTCTCTGGTTGAGGACATTGGAAAGTACTTTCTCACACCCAGGAGTAAGCTTCTGAGTATTTCCTCAGAGGTTCAGTAAGGTGTCAGCTGTCTGAAATCAAATAAAACAATGGACTTTTTGGATATTGAGTGAGAGTACAGCTTAGGAATTTATTCAATGCAGCGTTCAAGTGTTATTATAGATGCTGTTGCCTCCTACTCAAAGCTAGCATACTTCTGCACCTCTGAAAAAGTATGCCCATAGACAACCACACACACACACACACACACACACACACAAAAAGAATGTCTTTGTTTGGCTATTGCTGCCGTTGTCTTGACACCCACCATCTGCCGCCCCAGCAACAGAGAAGAGTGAAGAGAAGAGTTTCTCTCTGGAAACTCGCCCTCCACCCCGCAAACCCCACCCCACTATGCACACACGCGCACACACACACACACACACACACACACAGTAGACAAAAACACCCTGTAAGGTTTCACTCAAACAAGCGCTGGTCTCCCTCCACCCGCTGACGCTCTCTGATGCTCTACAGGTTGAATCACCACTCAATAAACAGCCAATTTCTACCTTTTGTAATGTCTTGTTTAAGTCCTCACTGAAACATATAAAGTGGTAAACAAACACAAAAGATTTACAGTACAAGCTATCCAAACACTTTTTTTCAAGAGCAAAAAAAGCCTTGTAGAAACGCAAAGCTCTCATTCAGCCATTTAATAAAGCCTAGTCTTATTGATGTGTGTGTGTGTGTGTGTGTGTGTGTGTGTCAGTGTGGGTGGGTGGGGGGTGGGGGTAAATTGCAAAGGTCCTCCTCAGTCACATTCTACAGATGCAAGATGTATCGTAGAGAGTGAGCACTCAAAAGTAAATGAATAAATAAATAAATAAGTAAATAAAGTATGCTATGCAGATGAGGGTGACGAAGCCTCCATCTCGGCCTATTCTGCGACGCACTGGCCATTCATCACCTGCACATGCAAAGCGCCGGCTCCAGTCCTTAGCATATTCGCATATTCTAATGAAGGCTTGCATGCAAATAAGGACGACCTTTTCCTTTTGGCTTTTCCTTTTTTTTTTCTTCTTCTTTTTTCTTTACAACTTTACATTAACAGGAGGGGAGTGAAGAGTAGTGGCTGTAATGGCTATTAGAGCGACAGGTTGAGTACGTGACGTTGTGATCTAAACTCAGGGACGCTGTAATTAGGCTAATCTATTACCAGACGGCGGCTGTCAAAGATCTTTATGGCAAAGGACGGACTTGTCAGACACTTTATTTATTAAAACTGGCTCTGGATTTTCTAAAAGGGATGGTCAGTTAGACCCACAAAATGTACCCGCATAGTGACATGCACTTAGACATGGAGAACAGACCCAACACAGGCACCTATGGGACCTTGGCGCTGACCCTGGACCTTTGAGATGCTACATGTTGTGCAACCTAATAGTAGCTGAGGATCCAGCCTCGTGTCATACCAATGGACTGATTCTGGCTCCAACCTTAATATCGAATATTGTCCAGTTAGGCTTGATGTGAAGCAGTTCTTTAAAACCATGAATGACTGACTGAAGAATTGATTGGTTGTCTTTAGAAAAATCCTCATTTGAGAATGTGCATTTGACATAATTTCAATTAACTACAGAAATATGTTGTTATTATTATTAAAAATGTGCTTTTATATATTTTCAAATGGATTTCTAATACATATCAGAATTAAATATTGTAAACCGTGTCAGTCTAAGTTCTGTCAGTGTCAACATCGGCTTTAAAAACATGCATTGGTTACACTTCAGTTTTAGCTGTCTGTCTTTGCATCCGACTCCCCGAGCCAGGCCTCTCCCCTTTCTCTTCCTGCCACCAGTGACCAGCGGAGGGGAGGGGAGGCCAGCCGTCACCAGCCTCCCCTCTCCCTTCCTGTCCACCAGGCAGGGTCCTGCGCTGTCGGCGGGGAGGCGGGAGAAAGTTATGCCTCCTTACTGTGACTTTGAACTTTCTCCGATGAGGCATAAATATTGAAATATTGAAATGAAAGATGCGGCGGGCGCAGAGGGGATGGGAGGGAAGTGGAGGGGGGAGATGGAGGAGGAAGAGGAGGAGGGAGGAAAGGGAGAGAGGATAGACGGATTGGGGGGGGAGAAGAGACAGGAGGCCCACTGAGAAAAGAGACAAGGCCCTCACCCTTCTGCCAGGCTGCATTCTAGCAGGCCGACAGTTATGGATAGGAAACATTACTGCTGCTGGTAATTAAAGCAAAAACTAATACTGTCTCTTGGATGAGGGGGTTTCATAGTGAGCATCCATTTGTCACTGCTGCACACTCGCCAAGGCCAGATTAAATCACAGACATATTTAGTCCTGCTGTGCACAGGGGCTATCTATCTATCTATTCAAGATTCTATCTATCTATCTATCCAGGTGTAGTAAAGATAGTGAATATCAGCTGTAAATACTGTTGCCAGCTTCAATCCAAAATACTGGTATCAGCTTTCCAAAGCACATGTAGGTCAGCTCCTACTAAAGACTCCTCAGTGAGGCAGTAAGTGAGTGACTGACTGTAGAGTGGCAGTGAAAAGGCCACCGGCTGGGGGGAGGGAGGGTGGAGTGGTGGGCAAAGACGAGGATGGGGGAGGAGGAGGGGATGCCATGTCACCAGACGGAGGGGATCGGTGACACTGAGCGTGTCACAGGGTGACGGCTGCACTCTGCTAGGACCAGCAGCCCCTCCAGCGCTGTCAGAGGAACCAGCAGCTCCAGATACTGACACTAGCAGCCATACTGACAGGCCAAACATGACTCGTCTCCGCTCTCGCCACAGTAGAGGCCTGACGGCACACAGAGACACACCAAGAAAAGGAGGGATTAGAATGGAGAGGAGAAAAGAGCAAATAGATACAAACTGAATCTGTGTCTCCTGAACTGGACAAACAGAACACAGCAGTGCCTGGGCCAAAAACTGCCTTTGTAGTTGATCACAAAGGCAGCACACACTGTCATAGGTAAAAAGACAACATAGAAAATGCAGCCCCCAAACAAAGTTGCCCTCTGAGCTGATTGGTTGAAGTTATGTCAGCCTGTTTTGACTGGATAGAGACCAATCAATAGTCTCCTCCTTCATTTACAATGAGTGGAGAAAGTTAAAGACAGTGACATGTTTTGAAACGTTTTTTTCATTTGTTAAAAAAAAAAAAAAACAACATTAAAAAGTGCTGACTTACTTTTTAGCTAAATAAAAAATAAAAGGAAGATAAATACATGAGGAAAAGCAGAAAAAACATACCAGGTACGGCCAAAAAAAGCTTTTGGATTATATAGCATGCAAACCAAGTCACTATGGAAACACTTACACAAATACATGTTAAGAAGCATTGTTTCTTCTCCTGTAACCTCCTTACATGCTTTATAAAAGATTATATTTTAAACACAATACAGCAAAGAGAACCATGTAAGTTGCACGTTACATGAACTGCATAGGTTAGGTTAAGTCAGATTCTCTTAGCACAATGTTGTCCTAACCTTACTTCTGATGATTTCACATCTTTACTGACCTCATGAGGTTTTCCAGTGAGGGAGGAGTTGTTTGGAAGGAAAAACATTTTTAGTACTGTTTGGATGAAGCAAGAGACCCAGCATGGGGGGAAGGTGGGAGACAGGAAGGATGACAATGATAAGATGTAGATAGAAATATGGTGATTTGAGGGGGAAAACATGGAGGGGGTGGGGGGTAATGCCAAAAGGGGAGTGGGCAGAAAAGAAAAGAGAGAGAGAAAGAAGGAGGAGATGTAGAGGACTCGGAGAGAGAGGGAGCGCAGTGGCGAGACTGATCGCTGTTGATCTTCACGATAAGCGCTCCCGACAACTTGTGACCAAAGTGGCGCTTCGACACTAATCGGCCGTGAAGGCTGACCTGCAGCGAGGCAGCGCAGTTCAGATCGCATAGAGCCAGCGCTGCAGCTCAGACGAGATGGACCCAGACAGGAGACATCCAGGCATCAAAACTCCCTGAGAAATTGCGACATGGCTTCAGTGCACTGTGAGAAGAACATAAGAGGAGGGGGGAAAAAAGCAAGCAGTGATACTCGGTGCTCTTGGCAGTCAAGGCAGACTTATCTGGCTTAAGATGAAAAGAGAAGGACAGAGGCAAAGGAGAGTGGAGTGAGGGAGTCAAGGGAAGTGTCTAGGGGAGGGGGGTAGGATGGAAAAATATGAGCAGAGTAAAAAAAATTGGAAAGATCAATTTTATTGACAATTATCTGTGAGCTGGACTGAGCTGAATTGGAGACTAACCTTGAACTGTGTGTGTTCAACCTCTGCAAGACATAAAGGGTGTGTGTGCAATCTGTACCAACAGGAATAAATACTCTCATGAGCAAAGAGTAAACAGGTCAAAGGTATAAAAGATAACTGGGGAGGAAGTAAACTTTGCTGTGTATACACAGCCTCACACAGTGCACATCTCTCTGTGGTATTTTAATGGACCATTCTTTGTCCAACCAGTCCCACCTCCATAACAGTAGGTGGAGACTTCACTTAGGGACCAACCCTGTGAAATCAGCCACTAAATACTTTTTACACCACTGAGAGCTCAAACTGTTATCAATGAATCAATTAGTTGATTGACAGAAAATTTGTTGGCAACGATTTGATAATCGATTAATGGTTTGAGTAATTTTTTTCAAGCAAGTTGGCCAAATATTTGTGAAATTTGTGATATTTTGTTTAAATTGTTCTTTGTTTGTTGTTCTGATGGTTCGTTTTTAAGGGAAAAATCGGACCAATCATGCATTTCAACTTATTACCCACCATAAGAAACTCAACCTTCATAAATGGAATGTTCAACAAAAACATGTTGCGAATTGATCTAAGTCATTGCAAAACCACCACAGCGATAAGGATACAGAACTACAAAGACTTAGGATAATTAAAAAATAAGAAACTCAAGAATTACTACTTCAACTATAAGTGGGAATCTTCTTTAACTGTTTTGTCCAAGTACCATAGCATAGAGTTAGTTCCCACTAAAACACTGTCTGTCAAAAATCTGGTAATGATCCAGATTATTACCAGGACAGCCTAAAGAGTAACATATAGTTCAAGAAAAACTCAGTCTGGCTGTCAGGCTGTCAGCCAGTCAGGGCTTAAATTTACTACAAGAAATTACTTTAAACAAAACAGATCTTCAGACATAATATAAACTCTTAGATAAATAATTTCACTGTCACTCAGAGCGGGTTCTCCTCTGTTGCCAAGGCTCTGCCGCCACAACAGTAATAGGGAGGAAACATGAAGCTATATTTTAATAAGTCAGGAACACGGTGTTTATTCAGTCATTAATGACTACTGGCTCCCACTTAAGTTTTACTCGCTCGCCACATGCAAGAAATGTGCCCATTGTGTTAAAATACATGGGATCTAATCATATCTGGCATCATAAATCATCTGTGGTTGTGTCCCTTTAGGACAATTTGGAGCAAGTAAACCTGAGCTAGGTAAAGAGTGGGGGCGGTGGAGATTACATGTGCAAGACAGAGTGGATCCACGTGTGTGTCAATATTTTGTACCAGTGGTAGAAGTGTGTGCATGTATCCAGAGAGGACAGTGTAGTACTGCCTACATTTTATATAAGAAGTTGCAGTTTTAGAAAAGTGGGATGCAACTGTTGAGGTGATAGCAAGTATTTCTGGATGGACCGATGAACAAGTCACTAACAAAAACAAATAACCAGCAAATAACCAGAGTGACACCAGAGTGTCACCAGAGTGTCACTTGAGTAAAGAGTTGAGACAAACCAAAAGATGGATCTGCAGCTCTTCTGGATGGATCTGATGCCAATAGGTTCAGTAATAGCAGCTAAGTTCAACCTAACCACCAGGACACAAGTGAGGCTGTCAGTCTGAGTATTCTTCACATTCACACACACACAATCACACACACACATGGTTTGGTTAAATCGGAGACAGAAACAGGGATTCTAGAAATATTCCCTTATTGATCTGTTGTGGGAAGATGCTATCTCTTTACATGAGGAGCAGACCACTGGAGCCAGTGTGCACGTGCACACACACACACACACACACAAAAGCATGTACAGACATACCTAAATAGTATTACTACAAACACATGACACGCTGAGTGTATGCTACCATCTACAAAAACACAAACACACTCGATACATTTGCACACTTACAAACCAAACCCCCCCACACACAAACACAAACCATGCTCTCACTCACACATTTAGCACATATGAATGTCCTCAGAAATAAAGCTTACCAAGTACAAATACAGCAGTCTCAAGACACAAATACCATTGCAAACCGGCCAAAACACTGTTTACTTATTTATTGATGAAGTTAATTGGTCGTTAAAATTGCACATGAATTGTTTTGCAAAAACTGCATAAACATTTCATGTTCTGTCTAAAGGAAGAAAGTTTGGGGGGAAATGGAAAGAAAAAGAAATCACACTCCTCTCTTCACTTAACACATGTTCACATTTTGAATTCTTCACCACAACAAATTGCTCCAATTTATTCAGCAATGCTAAAAATTAGTTATTTTAGAAAGGACAGGGAGAGTAGTGTTTTTTTTATAAACCAGCACACATAAAGTACTGTCTGGGAGACATGCAGCACAGTGCACGTATTAGTTCTGACTGCTCGAGCTTCCCATTCCTGTACTTACAGTATACCGCAAATAGGACCATCACTTTTCATTACCTGCTGCTTCCAGCAGAGCTTCACTCTATCATTGCCACGGCAAGCTAATGTAAAGCAGGCTACTGTCATGTAAATTAAACTGTTTGTTTTGTTTGCCTTCCCTCCTTCGGCTGATTGTCAGAGTGACTTGCCAGGAGCAGCAGGTGTGTTTGTTTGTTTGTGTAGGAGTGCACCGGTGTGCCGGGTTTTCTGTTTGTGTGCCGAAGCGGCTGCTGCTCTATGCGCACAGGCTCCGGCTGCACGGCAACAAGTGAGCTCGCAAATGTGTGTTTGTGCATATGTGTGTGTGTGTGTGTGTGTGTGTGTGTGTGTGTGTGTGTGTGCGTGCAAGTTGTGAAATTTGAAACACAGAAATGACAAACCACACACAAACCTCCCAGTCAACCAGATGTGCTCCTGACCCTGAGCTCAGCCACTGAAATGCAAAGTCGAATGCCTACTTGGCGCTCTTCCCCCCGGCGCAGGTACAACCAACTGTCACAAACAATGGGGGAATATGCATACCGTGGGCTAGGGTTTGCTACAACATGCTCTCAATGTAAATCATATTTCACAGGTTTCCAAGAGACAAGCCAGTCAGCCACCCAGCCAGTCACCCAGTCAGCCAGCCAGCACAGCGCTCTGCTGTATCTACAAGGCTACTGCCACTGGGTAATTGACAGTGCACGGGAAAAAAAATACAAGCGACCCTGTTTACAGCGTTGCTTTAAAATATGGAAACTCATCCCCTGTTCATTTGTAGACACAGTGAAATATCAAATGGCACTAGAGAGAAATAAGGAGCCTTCATGATTCCTCATTATGAAGCAGATGACAATGACTCCCGTCTCTAATTAGACAGAAGGGTTTTGTGAGCGTCGACTGACATGTGTAGCCTAAACTAGATAAACAATTCTTCAGCATCTGCAAAAAGTGTCGTAGGAAGCTGCAGTTTTTGAAACTTGTTCTGCTTAGCTGTAAGGGCGGTATGTTAACTTGAAAGATTTTTTGTACACATAATTGGTTCGTAGTTGGAATTAGTTTAAAGCATGGCAGGATTTCTTATTTTGTTTTGTCATATGAGAGCACAACAGTTGGACCAAGACATCAGTGAGAGGGAGATTTCTGACTAGTTTTTTAAATCAATTAATAGAAAAACTGTGATTGTGCATTAAAACCTGCCATGAACTATAGGTAAATGGGTAAACTATGGATTCTATATCCCCAGTAAAAAAAAATCTATTCACAGTCATATTGCTTAAGAATATGGTTTAAGTGTCAAATCAGTAGCTGTAAACAAACAGTGCAGAGTAACAGAGTTAATCTCTCTTTTTATTTGATACACACTAACCAGCTAACTAGCTAGTCTGTCTGCGTTAAAGTGAAGCCAGTGTTGACAGCAGCAGCTAGCTGGTTAATGCAGTGCCGAGTTACCTCAACAGCTTGTTAGCTAGTTGCTGAATGCCAGAGCACACATGATTGTCTGAAAGATGAGGGGGCGTTGACAAAGCCCAAAGTGACAAAGTATCATTGGAAAAAGGCATTAAATAAAACAAATAAAAGCAGACTTTTGAAAAATGTGATTGAATTTCAGTCATAGGAAACACACACAAAAGATGCAATCTGTCTTTGACCACACACATGCAGTCAGGCACATCAGCCTAGTTGCTATAAATGTGAACGCAAGGTAAGAGTATATTCTCATTCCCATAAAGCAATTGAATCTGTATAAATTCAAATAGCTGCTGAGGAGCTCTCATGGGATTCGAGCACATTCAACAGTTATGTCTCTTCTAAACAGCAGTATTGTCTGAAAACAATCAAAAGACAGAAGTGTTTAAAGAAAATCCATGGAAAAACTGTCTTCCATTTCTTCTAAGTAACGGTAACTAATGGTCACACACGTACACACACACACACACACACAGCAGTCACAGCCTCTGCCAGCGACGTCCACCAACAACAGGCCCTGTCTGTCAGAGAGCATTACTCGTCATACCTTATCCTAGTGTTTGGCTTTCTTAGTCCCCAAAACAAAACAACAGCAGGCTATAGCAACGTCAACATGATCCCGTGACAGATCTGAAGCAACACAAACGCAGCAGAACTTAAAGTAAATTAGCCCTGCGTGATGAGTTGACCACGTCCGTCACTGCGAATCGCTCAGCTCGCTCTCTAAAGCAAAGCAGATGGCATCGGAGCAGGCACTGTGAAAGGGACACTTCATACCATGATGATAAAAACAACAGAGAGCTTTTATATGAACAGAAACAGTGTGCATTTGGGCTTATTTTTAAGATGAGCCATCCAAATAGTTGTCTAGTGGATTACATACTGACAGCAGCTGTGGGACTGAAATGACCTTTCCACATGTAATGTCATGTAAATTACCCAGAACTCTGAATTCTGATGACCCACCCTTTAGTTTTTTAGTGTTAAGAGAGTGAACCTGAGGACACAAATACATTGCATACACTATAGTGAGATGTATCACACTGATGGTACTTTCAGACCTGATCTGAAAAAAATGACAAAAATAATTTCTGAATGTATAATCCAATTTTTATTGATGCTGGAGATTGTTTGACTTATGATGACAACTGACTAAGGTCATAGCTTACCCACCCTTCTCTCTGTTTATTGAATGTAACTCACAGTGATGTACATTCCCCGTGTGTTTGTGTAAGTCACATTTCAATATTCAGTCGCATAGTAGCCCTGCCCTCCAAAAAAACAAAAATCCACATGCAGCCCATGTATGTGCCAATGACAATACCATTTCACTGATAGTCATGTCTAGAGAAAGAAAAAAGAAAAGAATAAACATTTGGGAATCGTGGCTGCAGGCGTGCTCATGCTGAAATTCAAGATGCAAAACAGAGAACAGATTTCTCCATGAGAATGTGGGGGGGGGAGAAAAGTGCAGTTTGAAAGAAGATACATACATGATAACTAATGTGTCATGACACTCATGTTAACAGGAATTAATTTCAAAATAAAATTATTTGAAAAGGGAGAGCCTGGGCTCTCAAAGCACCTCCACATTTTCCTTTTGGCGGATGTTAGAGTTGCACAACAGATCTCCACCCAGTCGGGTAAAGAAATGTAAAATTAATAAATAAGTTAATTGTGTTGTCAAGAAGGCTGCTACAAATAACTATGTCACTTCTGCAGCAGGGCTAATGGTAAAATAATAAAAAGAGGGGAATTCAAGATCTTAACAAAATGGAAAAGGTAAAGAAATTTAAAAAAAAAAAAGACAGAAAAGGAATGATTGGCAAACCTGTGCGCGTGTGTTAGCCTGACTGTGACAGCATGCTGGCAGTGTTGGTTTTAGCCGGGTAACACATTCCCAGGGCTACTGGTTCCTGCTGCTGTTAACCAGAGCCCGGGTCTGGGGGTAACTGGGAGTGTTTGATCTTGAAGTTTCCACTGACCCAGGGCTCCTCCTGTCGCTCTGCTCGCTTATGCTAATGCAAGGCTGGGTCTCCCCTCACCATGGGCCGGCCTTAATGACTCTCAGAATGGAGGTGAGCAGCCAAAACAACTCTCCTTGGTGGGTATCTTGTTAAATTAAAGACACAGGGGGCCCACTCAGGGAATAGTGTGCCAGGCTCTGAACTACAGAAGGGCTGCAGCAGGAAAGTCAAAATAAACACTTCCCTGAATAAACAATAGCGGGAGCTCAACTTGGGGTGGCTTACTTGATACAAATAGGAAAATGAATATACAAAAACCACGGTGTCAATATCACAAAACAAACATATGTTTATTAGTTTGCAAAGCACGGAAGTCAGCAGACTATACAAATGCTATATATTTTTTCTTGTTTGCGAATGTGTTGATAAAACAGGAAGCATGTATGTGGATTTAAGGTATAAGTGGGGTTTGATAGGTCAGTAACAATAGCTATGTGTGGGCAGGTGTGTGTGTAGCACAGCAGGTCGGTCAAGGATGTCCAATCTCCACTGGCGCACTGGTAGGTGGAAAACAAAGTAGGGTGGGAGTGTGTACAATCATCCTTCTCTTTCACACACACACACACACACACACACAAACCTGCACTCGGAAAAACTACTCGCACACGCTGCGAGACTCTTTGCCCTCATCTTCCTCTCTCCTCCATCTCTCTTATTCTAATCTCAAGCTAATCTTTTCTCATTCTTACCTCCCCAAACCGACTCATATTTCACCGCCCGTATCTTTACATTTTCTATTATCCACTACTGAAAAATGTGACCAATGGAGGTACTGTTTTGAAATAAAATATGAATCATCTTAGATAAAGATATGGCGTGGATACTATTTATTTATTTTGTGTTATTTATTTTTTAAATTCCCAGTTAGCCATTGCTGGCCTGTGTTTGCTGTGTTTACCCTCCACTTCCTTCGGTGTGTGAAATAAGTTAATATTCCCCTCAACTCGCTGACATTTCTGTCAGCGCTGCAACTAATTTTTCTACATTTTTCCTGCTAAAATAAGGTGTCTCATAAAAAAAACACCAAACAAGGTCTGCTGACCAGCTAGTGGTGTCTGATCAGATTGGGACACCCAGAATGTAATACAGTACACACATGGGCACCCACACACACATTCCTTGTATCTACAACTCTGCCAGATATATATAATAGAGAGAGAAATAGGAAATATGAAGCCTTCAGCCATAGCACAGCAGTGTTACATATGAGGGGAGATCCCATCGGTCCGGCTCTGTATTTAGTATTTCTCGTGAGTAATCTCTTGTCATTTTATCACAAGAAATGAAATAATGGGGCAATCCTCTAATGAAAAATGAGGCCGATGCTGCGGCACAGGAGAGACCGAGAGACAAAGGGGAGAGAAAAGGGTTCTGAATTCAAGGCTTTCAAGGATAGAAAACGCCTCTGCCCAACAAAGAAACACAGCATTTAATGTTATAGCTGGTCGAAGTGGAGCCAGTTTTACTTTAGTTGAAATACTATTTGGTAGTTTAATCCTTTACAAAAAACTCATCACATGTTTTCTGAGCAAAATAGTAACTATAACTGTCAGATACATGTTAAAACAAAAGGAAATATTTAAGTAAAGTACAGAATTGTACCTAAGTACAGTACTTAAGTAAATGTAATTATTTACATTCCACTACTGAGACCCCATGTAATGTTTATTTGCAGTTGTTATGATTATTCACACTGTTTATTATGATCTGTTGTTCTCTTGCTTCTGTGGAGTCAAAAAGCAGAACACATTATCTCAAAAACCATCTACGGTTTGGAACAACTGGACTCTGTTAGTTCTAGATGTTTGATTATTTTTGGTTACAAAGTGGTATTTTTTTATCAAAGTCTTGGCATTGATCAACATTGGCTTCCTCTGCTGCCTGTAAATGGATTACATCAATCAGCAGCCATGTCAGGGGAGATCAAATAGTGTCACAACAATAGGAAATATAACTCTATCCAGCGTAATGGAGAAAAGAAGCCATGGTTGGAGGAAATGCGCTAGAGTGGGAATAAAAACCATATGAAAATGAGAAGCAACAAATATTGAAAGGCTGACACGTAAATAAATAAATTGATAAATTGACAAATCATGAAGCTACACTGACTTTTAAATTCCTCTGCAAACATGCACAAACATTTGACAGCCCAACATATCTGCACCTTTTAAAGCCAACCCTGTTCAGGCTTCATTTAGAATAAGTTATTTTTCCCTTTGCAAAGCGGAGTTAGAAAGAGGTTGTTTCCTCTCATACACACATACACACACACACACACACACACACACAAGTCTGTTACACTCTTTCATCTTTTTCAATTGTGTGCGTGTGTATCTGTGTATGTGGCCATGCGAGTCTGCATGCGTGCAGCTGCTGTTAAAAATGTGTGTGACAGACAGTCTCTCCTTCCATGCATCTGTGTTTAATTAAAGGCAGAGTTTCGGCATCCCAAGCCACAGAATGTGCACACACACACACACGCACAGCGACTGAGCGAGCAAGAGAGGGAGGCTGTCCCTAATGTGCATAATTAACTTAACCCCCATCACTTGACTTTAAAAGGTCTGTTTGGAGGACTGAGCCAGGCAAATGGAGGCAGGGAGAGTGGTCCTTTATGTCTAAAATATTCATTACTGCATTTCAGAGCATTTTTGAGCATCCTCTGATTTTGTTTTCTCGTTCGGGAGGACAGATTGTTGCTAAGCACCTCTGAGATGACAGGAGAGGCCAGTGGGGAATGGGACGAGTCACCATTTTAAAATAACACACATGAAGTCACAAACACCCACACCCACACACACACACACACACACACACACACACTACAACGGACAAGCCTGGAAGAACCTCATGTGGTTACACTCTTCTACATCTGATTCTGTAACAAGAGACGAGAAAGAGACCTTGCATGTGAAACACGGTGTAAACCGGCCAACAGAGGCTGTCATGACTCCAGCCGAAGAAGAGTTGAGAGGAGAACGGGAACAGGAGTGACTGGCCAAGAAAATCTCTCGCCCTCCGGCCTGGTCCTTTTTCTCCTCCTCCTCCTCCCCTCATTCCTCCTCCTCGTCCTGCTGTGCTAGTGCTGGCTGCTACCAGCCACACACTTCACCTCCCATCAGGGTCAGGGTGCCAGCGAAAAGGTCAGCTCGCCGACAGCTGATTGGCCAGGATGGCTCCAGTCGGCGGCCAGTAGCCAATGGGTATCCTGACGCACCTGATGTGACACACACCGCTCCGAGCATCCTCTCTGCACACCAGGCCAGAGAGGATGGGCAGAGTGAAAACAATAAAACATGCAGCGCGGTAAACAAAGAGGAACAAGAACAGACTGTCCAGTCCCACAGCAATGTATGAACCAAAAAATAAAACGTTAATTAATTTGCTTTTTAATATTCTACACTTGAACGGAAAATACTATAACTGAGATCTGCAAAGATGGAAATGAGCATCAATAAGAAGGTAAAGCACAAGTGAGGACTGAATTAGACCTCACAGCTGCAGCTGCCGGACCAACTCCTAAAGGTCGCCTGCAGGCCACCAGCATCAGTTGTTACTAATGAAGTATCAAACTGACTATGCATGGAATACAGCGCTGCAGATATAAATACTGAACTGACTGAGGCTGTCCACATCTCACACACACTGCTTGTTATGGGATGGGTACGTTTTCTTCAGTGTGGTCAGCTGACTCTGATCCCTGGATTCTGGTGAAGTAACCCATGATAGCCTTAAACGGAGTATCGTAAAAAGCATGACAAGTCAGTTGAGGAAATTAGAATGGATATATCCATTTCTATGCGTATTAGGTAGTGGGAAATGCATATTCATAATGGGCCGGTTGCTAATTATCCAGTAATAGGACTATGTGAGAGTATGCGTGTGTATGTGTATGCACATGTGGTTATTTAATGGGTAATTAGCTGAGATAAGAAACTAATAAGCACTGTACCTCAAACACTGGCTTCTATTACAGTGAGTCTACAAATGTATCTGGAAAAAAACCATGTGGACAGAAAAAACAAGATGCCGGAATAAGTCAAAACCACACACGCACACACACACACACACACACTCACACATTGCCTGGCTATAAAAAGTGCAAAGGGCCAAACTGCAGGGCTGTCTATGTGTGTGTGTGTGTGTGTGTGTGTGTGTGTGTGTGTGTGTGTGTGTGCCTGGCGGCGGAGCTGTTCATGTGGCTCACACTGGAACAGATCAAAGGAGACGCATCATATTTGGGCATGTGTGCACCAGCTAACCCCCCCCACACACACACACACACACCGCCCCTCTATAATAGAACACAATAAGAACCAGCAGATCCGTCGTCAGCAGCTGATGTGGACGGACAAGAGCAGGAAATGGATTTGGAAACCTCCTCCAGCGCTCTGTCACATTTCCTTGCACTCTGTTGCTGACAAACAAGACGCATCACCGTTCTGTTTGACCGCCCCCTTCGCAGGCTTTTTTCCTTTCTCCCTCTCTCACAAGTATTTGACTTATGCAGGAAATGTGGGTGGAGTTATCTTGCTGCTGTTGTTGTTGTTGTTGTGCCCTTGAGCACACATGCCAACCTGAACAAGTTAATGTCCGGCTGAGTAAATGCTATGATTTGTTTGGGAGAACTGGGTGGGCTGGTGGGTAGGTCTGTGTGTGTGTACAGTATGTGTGAGAGAGTGTGTGTGTGTGTGTGTGTGTGTGTGTGTGTGTGTGTGTGTGTGTGTGCAGAGCATGGACTGTGTCAGTCATACAGTGAATGTGATTGCTTAATTTTCCACAATTCAATCCTGAGCCAAATTCCTGTTTGTGGTTGGACCAACATATTACAGTTGTAAGTAGGCAGCTACATACTGTACAGAAGGGTCATTAACCTATTGTTTAAGTCCATTTTTAAGCAAAAATGTAAAATAGTTCTTATTTCCAGCTTGTCAAATGTGAGGATTTTCAGCTTTCCTTTGTTTTATATCATTTTAGATTGAATATCTTGGGGGTTTGGACTGTTAAATAAAATAAGACATTTGATGACCTTCACTTTGGAATACGGGAAATGAGGAAGAATATATGTTTAATAGAACACGAAACATGAAAACCAACGTTATTTGCAGCCCTACAGTCCAAAATTAAATATGGTAGTTTCCAAAAATATGATCTTACCCAAGCCTTTCTTATTTTAAGTGTTCCTTTAAACTTCTTGCTCAGGCTACAAAAAAAAAGATCTCAGAAATGATGTTAGAAGTAAAAATACATGATTGTTTTATAGCAACCCTTTTTTTTATCCACCAGTGTTACATAGCACAGCAGCTCAGTAAACTCCTCCCATTACATACACACACCAACATCCCAACACCACCACTGCCACTGTACGGCAGTGCTAATATTTGACCGGCTCACTTTTAATACACATCAGCATCAGGAGTGTGTTTTCACTGTGCTGTTGCAAGCCAGAGAAAATATTTGCTTCCCTCCCTGCTCCCCCACCTTTTCTGAAAAGCCCTCCTCCTCCACTAGCCGCCAGCCCCCCCAACTTTCTCCAGACACACACACACACACACACACACACACACACACATAGCAACAGCCTCCCCCTCGATAGATAAATGGTGAGTGGATTTGCTTAGCAAATTGTTATGCCGCCTAAAACGACAAGACTTGTGTGGTAAAGATACATGTAAATAGTTGACGGGCAGAAAATGATTTTCCGTGATAGCCGGCCATTAGGCTGGTGCTCTCCAGCGTGCAGGGGTGTTTTTGGAAGGGAAACCCTACACGGCTGCACAGACACACTTTCTAACCAGCACAATGAGGTAGATGGCCCACCAAGTTTTCACACATGTAGACGCTCACGCACACACAAACACAGACATATGCTTTAACACTCCACAAATGGTGTGTTTTGCTTCTCATTTTTCCTCTGGCTTGTGAAACATCATGACATTCTGGAGCCAGCCCCATTAAGGTAGGGCTTTAAAGCAAACATTACAGTGTCATCACACCACTTCAGACCTCCCCTCTCGACGAATATCAAAGCCAGAAGAGCTGTCAAAAGCCTACATTAATCAATTTCAACTTGAACAGAAAATTGTTTCCTACTCTCCACTCCAACGCTCTGATTTAGAGCAATCTCGAACCCTCTGGAAAAAGAATTCAACCCCGAAACTCCGGAGTGAGAAAAGAGAGGAGGCGAGAGGAGGGGAAGAAGGGAAAGAAAGAAGAAAAGAAAAAAGTCAGGGTCTAATTAGGAGTAATTACAGCCTTTTCATTTCCAACATGATGAAATAATTTGATTCTTTTTAAAGACGGGGGTCTGGTTTGCCTCAGCGCAGACAAAGCGCCCCTACGTCGGGAGTTGAGAGCTGTAGCAGGACAATGGCGGTCCTTCTGAGAGCTGAGCGTCACACCGGCCCATAAATCATGCCAAAGGTAGGCTTCAGACACAGCTATTTGACTGTGCCTCGCTGATGGCCGCTATACAGGGGTGACCCACATTAGCGAGATAAAATAAATATGGGCAATCGCAGCGTTGAGATGGAATGGAAGTGACATTTTAGAAGGAGAAAGGGGACATACGTCACCACAAAACACTTCAGTTTGAACAGACATCCATAGCGCATTGATAAAGGGCCATGTTGTTCCAATTCACTCTGTAGTGATGAAGTAAGAAACGAAAAAGTATTTTTTTTCATCTAGGACGAACTACTCCTATAAGGATGGAAATAATCAAATGCTCTTTTGGTGAACAGAAGAGTGAGGTCTAAAAGATGTGGCTGCTGTTTGAAAACGACGAAGATGGAGCAAGCAGGAAAATGTTTCATCAGCAATAAAAGACAAGTGGGGGGGTGCAGTTGGAGAAGAAAAGAGAGGAAAGAGAAAGAAAGGAGGATGCTGGGGCATAATTACAAGTAAAATGTGGAGAAATTAGCATAGAGAATAAGGGCTTCTAGTTTGTCTCTCTCTTAGGCATTCTCCCAAAGGTTCTCCCATTGGAAGAGCTAAGGTAAGAAACAACTCAGGCTAAGTTCGACTCCTTTTCATCTTACTAAGGACACAGCACATTTAGGGCTTTCACAGCTTAAAAGGCCTCCTTAATCAACACCAACTCTTTCATGTGTTCAGCAATAAAAAGAAGAAATTCCTGTTTCCAAAGGCTAACAAGAAGAGTATTGAGAGTGTCTTGACTCAAGTTCTAAACTGAACAAACTGAGGAAGGAAATGCCTATTTCAATACAACTTCATCAAATATGTTCATAAAAACAGATAAATCTAGTGAATATAAAACCTATATATACATATATATATTCCTGTGCATTACAGAGGATTGTACTCATCAGCACTAAATGTGTTAGTCTCTGCAATCTGCAACGTTAAAGCATCCTAAAAGATTTTCACTTTTAGATTTAGACACTTACTTTGAGTAAAGACCAGAACATGGGGAATTACATAAACTATATATTTTAAATGGTAAGATATCAATTACAAAAGTTTATTATAAAACTTGGTTATTAAGTGCTGACAATAAGACAAATATATCACATCACCAGACTTATTCTTCCAATGTAACTCAAAGACAAAGAGGCTGACAGGAGCCGGCGGAGGCTGACTGAGCCCAGACAGAGAGGCCAAGTGAGGATGTTGAACACCAGCATCCCTGCTCAGCATCAGCAGCCTGCCTACAGTCAGCTTGGAGCAATCTCGTCCGACTCTACCTGCCAATCAATAGACCTGGATTTCTCCCTCGGGCCCAGTTGGGGCCAGAGGGTGGCCCCGGAGGCCCGTCCCCACATAGCAAGGAGAGGTAACGTGAGCTGAAACAGTTGATGGTTGTCTGTCTGTTTGTGTTTCAAAGAAAATGAGTGTATTTCTCAACATACAAACAATGGATAAAATAGCAAGGCCATAACGATGTGTTCAAATCAAGTATTTAATAAAGAGTAATGCTAACTTTAATACCTTTACTACAATACAAAGAATGTATTTGATGTATTTTCTATACCTTTTGGGTTTCATGACTATGTTGGCTCAGTTCTTTGGTTATTTTAGGCTGTGATCTTATTTAGGAAACATCTTGTTAAATATCCTCTGTCACCCTTGGTAAGTTTCCAAATTGCCGTTCACTCTTTTCTCTGTCCTCATGCAGGTTGCCCATGTTCATCTTATACTGACAAGATTTTCCAGACTGTTCATCTTGCCACATTAAATATTTTAACTAAGATGTGCTTGAAATTATGTCACCAACTGTTAAACCATTTGGCCTCTTTTGAAATCTAGTTCCCTCATTCTCTGCAGGTTCTAGTCAAAACCTGGAATCACTGCATAGAAATCTGTTCTATGAAAAGGGATTTCACCTACGAGATGATGTTTGACTTTTGCCAGGGCAATATAGCCTTGTCTGCACAGCTTCACATTTATCTGTGTGTGTGTGTGTGGGTATGTCTGTGTGTATCTGTGTCCGATTCCAAGAGAACCGGAAAATAAAAGCAACAGAGATGATGGAGGTCAGAGCCCCCTTCCATGCTTACAATCATAGCAGAGGCCCCATTGGGCGTGTAAAGCTGAGCTGAGCATCTGTCTGTCTCTTCTCTCCTTTCCAAACCACACACACCCGCACACACATACACACAAAGGCTGAAATATAGACGTAACTACCCTGGCAGGCCTCCCCTTCCTTGCCTCCCCGTCCACCTGGCCATTTGATGATGCCTCATTCGCTCATGACAACGCATCGATTTTACTTCTAGCCGCCGTGTAAGCCGTCCGCCTTGAGGAATCCATTAGGGCCAAACAGTTCTCATCCTCCCATTGAGTGACAGCCATGACAGCCCCCCACCCCCAATTGCCTCATTGCAGACTGACAGCTCTGCACTCAAACTGGCCTTTTTCACAGCAGCTCTAATAGTTTACCATTACCAGGCACAGACACACAGGGGCCGGATAGTGGCTGGGCATTAGGGGTAAGGCGTTTTGGCAGGCCAGCCTCTAGTCGCAGCCACGCCCCCTCTTCTATCTTCCATGCTCGCATCCAATGCGTCCATTGCCTTTCATTTCCTAACATCAGCCATTTGGAGAATGTCTCATGAGGGGAAATCCTTGATCTTCCGATCAACATGCTCTACATTTTCAGTAGAAAACCAACAGACATAAATACTACTATTTAGACTCTCAACCAGTGAGAGGCAAACCACTAACAGCTCTAACAGTGAGACATTTATTCACCATTTTTGACCATGACCCCAGGGATCAGCTTACACCTTTGGCAAATTGTGCTTCCCAAGGCTACTACAGAAGATATGAATACTTTCAATGTGTGCAACAAGCTAGCGGTTGTCCTTTTCATAGAGTTTGAAGTGTAGACTACAATTTGTGACTGCATGTGTGATTGGGGGAGTGTGTATTAATGCCACATTCATTTTGCCACATTTAGAAGCCACAGCTAGGTCTCCAGGGTTAAGGCCACGTCATTTGGCCGATTGAGTTTAGCGCTGGACGAGGTATTGGTTATATGTTTTCTCACCCTTGTGCGTAAATGCTTGATGTTTCAAGATCGTCCAGTGGACGTGTGTAAACTGTGTTGATAGCCTCCTTGTTTTTAAATTTAGAAGGAATCCCACACCACACAAGCCAGACAGGCAAACTAAAGGTAACGCTACTGCTATTCAGCCTCAAACTGCAGAGTAAGTGACCAGAGTCCTGGTTTACAAATACACATAAAAGTGCATATTCACATAGGGCCTGTTAAGAAGTGAACAAAATGACTTGTCAGGTTGGAGGGTTTTATGTGACCGTAGCTGCTTCTCCACATCAAATACTTCAAAAACACACTGTTAATCCTGTCCTGAATGCTGCATTCACTCCCCCAATATATGATGTCAAAACTTAAAAACTCACACTCTCACTCAATTCAGTGTGTTTTCACCTGAGCTGTGTGCCGTCTGGCTTTACCGAAGGCTTTCCACGGTGCATGTTCTCCATCTCAACAGCCACTCAGGAAGAAAAAGCATGACCTCACATAAAAATGACCCCAGGAGGAAATTCAAGTGTCAGACACTCACAGAAATATGCCTGAAAAGAAGGGAAAAGGAGGAGGAACACTGAACAAGTACCCGGTGATTAATTAGCTAATAATTAAGTTACGGGGTAATATGCATTTTTCAATTAATTAAACCTTGCCTTGCGCCATAAATCAAGCAAAACTGTCATTGTTTCACAAATTAAATATATACATTTCTAAGCAATAACACTGTTGATTGCGTAACTCCAGGGCTCATTGGGGAGGGAAGGCATGACATGTGTGTGGCAGGCATCGACTCAGTCCAGTGCCCCAAAACCTTTGACAGGCCCACAAGTCATAGGCAGCCAACACGCTGGAGGCCTCCACCAGTCAGACTCCACATCACACACCTCCCACTTTCTGCACGGGACATCGCAAGTGTGTCTGAACAGCATAAGTATCTATAAGAATATTTATGCCTTACATACAGAGCGCTTACTTAGCATGTTCTTACTATAAAAAGGAATGTGGGTTTTATTTCTGGGGTTTATTATCCATTGACAGCAAGCATCCAGTAGGCCTATTCAAGCAAAGTGACATAATATCTGTTTGCTTTCATTGTTCATAAAAGGAAATTCATTACCTCACATTTATAAATGAAGCCAATAGATGCAATCATTATCTAAAATATATTGTTTGTCACCGATGGTATATTTTTCTTTCCAATGGTTCAGACGTTAATTTGCTGAAACATAATGTTGTAAAATGACAAAAACAAAGACACACACACACATAAATTCCAAGTGCCGTGTGACACTCAGACATATAATGAACAATATGAACCACTGCCATCATTATCCTACACAATGTATTTGTTATCACTGCTCCCATAATGAAGTGTCTGTTTGATGGTTGGTACAAAGTCCCATTGCTCAATTGCTTTTCATAAAATGGCATCCATATATCCATGTGGACAGACACACACACACACACACACACTCTCTCTCTCTCACACACACACACACACACAGAGAAAGAGACAGAAACTCACAGTTCAGATGCAATTAATCAGATGTGAAAAATGCTTGTGTATGCAGAGCCAAGCACTGTTTTATGCTACATTTATTTTAGCTCTAAACCTGTTACCTTGCACTTTTACTCTTAATTTAATATGAAAAAACTCATCTTAATTTTATGTGTAAGAATTTTCACTACCTGTCCAAAAGCAGAATCAATTCTAATATGTTAGTGTAGGTATTGCTTTAAATTATTTTTAAAATAACAAAAAATAAGGCTACAATTTTATGTTTTAGTAATTATTGTCCACTGTAGCCAATTAGCTACGACCCAATCCTAAATTGGGGAGGTGTCTACAAGTTTCTGATCTTTTCACTCACACTAAGTTTTTTGAGGGAACTTGGTCTTGTCGTAACCATTTTGCCCTTGGCTAGCATACTAATATGGCCTTGGGTTGGAATAAATTACTGCTCAGATTAGCAGGAAGGATGAAGAGGAGGTTTTATTTTTAGAAATTAGAATATTTGTTACATTATTAAAAGGGGGGAACATCCTTTGATTCCTCTCATGTCTTCTTTTTGTTTTGTTTTTTACCCCCCTCTTCCTTACTGAGATAGTTCCCAAACTGCCTACCTGTGTAAAAACAGAAGTCTTCAGTGGACGTGAACATGGCTTAGGGACATGAAAGCAGCATGTCTCTCCCTCCTGTAGCCTGGCGTAGTGCTCGGCATGCCACACAAACTCTGAATTTACTGCCACAGCATATTTTCTCCCAACCCTGCATTAACACCCCCACCCCCACCCCGACCCCCTCCACCACCAATCCTGCCTTCTTCATTATTTAATAAAATCTTTTGTTGTTAACATATATGTTATTTATAGAGGATCGACACCTATATGCAAATACAAAGCACATAAGCAAAGAAACATTAACTGATCCTTTGAAAAACCACGTACCATTTTTAAGTTACTGTAATTGTCAGTGAGTTCTCCATTCTTTTCAAATGACTTTAGGTGTGTTTCCAATGACTACCGGCATCAGCTGTGACAACAATAAACTGAGAAAGTTATTCCCTCCCTCGTCCCAAGGGTCTGTGTGATTGACCCATCAAGAGAGCCGGAAAAAAAGAAAAAACTTCACCTCGCTAATGTTGTTTTCTCAAATGATTTTATGACAAGGGAGCAACAAGGCTGGAATGGGATTAGTCCACTGTGTCTGAATCCATTTAGCTAAAAATTAACCATGTACTGATTTTATTTTAATCACAACAGACCCTTTTAATTATTGCAGTAATTAGTAAAATATATGTGCCTTCACCTCATATTGATCTATATTGTCTGTACAGTTAGTGATGCAGAATATTGACTAAGACCCCCTAACCCAACCTCCAACCCCACACACACACACACACCATTCCTTTAACAACAACTGCGCCCCCCCCCCCCCCCCCCCCCCCCAACCCCCGGGGGGGGGGTTTGTGAGGTGGCAAAAGCAAAAACACCGCACAGGGGCTCACGCCGCGG